>JAQNBH010000014.1:2386992-2660494 GCA_028752905.1 Cladorhizidae sp. MBARI D1340-BT2
AGAGGTATTGCAATAAACTATTGCTTAAATATAACAAATATAGCACCAAGGTCATACTTTTTTCTTACACCTTAATCATGGTCAACACTTTGCCATTTATTGTGCTATCAAAGTACATACAGATAGAACTTATGAAAGACCACTTTCTTTAAAAAAATTATCTCCCATTTACATTATCGCAGGTGAGGTGAGCTCACAGATTGGACCCCATCTCATGGGGAAAGTGCTGAATTGAAAGGATGAAAAATGAAAATAGAGCAATGAAAGAGTTAAAAATAATGTAGCTACTAAGGACAAAATTGACTGAGTTTGAATTATTTATGTGCCATTAGTATATCGTGATTACACTTATAATTATGGGAAATCATATTTAAAGTTGCTTGGTCTTTTTTCTTGTGCTTTCAATCCACCAATGTTTTCTAGAGACAGATCTAGAGTGGTAACTATAACACTCACACAACACAACAACATTTGATAAATGAGTAAAAATGAAAGCTAGAGTCCAAGTTTTAAGTCTCTGCAATGAATGGTTATCTCGTCGTTCAGGCATCTTGTTCATTTCTCAGCAGTATACAGTGACACAGTAGCATAAAAACTCTAGAATATTTATCAGTAATGTGCTGAACCTTGTGGTCAACAGTAAAAGTATGGAAAATTAAGGAAAAAAGCCGCCTGGGCCTGCCCAAACATGAAAAGGTAATGATCATCAACACAATAAACATAATATTGAGCTGCACACATTTTTACTACGGAAAGTGAATCATCAGTTGGTTTACTGAGAAGCACACAGCACAGACACTCAAGAAACCAAGTAAAATGCTTGTGTATGTGTGTGCATGTGTGTGTGTGTGTGTGTATGGGTGTGTGTGTGTGTGTGTGTGTGTATGCATGTTTTTAGTTTAGTAATAAACATGGTAAATAATAACATCTGCTGATTGGTTAGTTCTGGAGTTCGAAAACAACCAAAACAAAAACAAAGAAACAAGACAAAATGTTTATACTCTCCAAGGGGACACGTGTATAATAAACTTGCTAGAGGATACCGAGGAGACTAGTAGCTTACTATGGACATGTGTGTATATATATTATCTGCTAGAGGATACTGAGAAGACTAGTAGCTTACTATGGGACATGTGTATATATATATATATATGCTAGAGGATACTGAGAAGACTAGTAGCTTACTATGGAACATGTGTATATATATATCTGCTAGAGGATACTGAGAAGACTAGTAGCTTACTATGGGACATGTGTGTATATATCTATCTGCTAGAGGATACTGAGAAGACTAGTAGCTTACTATGGAACATGTGTATATATATATCTGCTAGAGGATACTGAGAAGACTAGTAGCTTACTATGGGACATGTGTGTATATATATATCTGCTAGAGGATACTGAGAAGACTAGTAGCTTACTATGAAGATTTTCAGGCTACATATGCTATGCTAGAGCTGGTTTGTAGCTATAGCTTCCTCACAGCATTCAACCTCTTTTGACAAAACATGTAATTAGGTGACTTGACAAAAAAGAAAGGAAGCAAGAAAATGGACCGCTGGGCATCTCCAGCCTAAATCTTGATGAAGTGCTGATGGTTAGATGTGAGATGAACGTGCAGCTGTACATCTACTTTACACCAAAGAATCAGCACTTCAATCATGATGTATGGCTGGGGTCGGTCTGAGCTCTCAAGACTATACACATGAAAGCAGGCCCATTATTATCTGTCTGAAGCTGTCAGCGAGTACGGTAACACTACCTATATTTGTTTGATCTGTGATTCAAAATAGTAAGAAAACCTCACACTGGTAGCTTCATAGAATGACATTTTCAGAAGATATTGACTCCAAAACGACTCCAAGCATGTCTTGAATCCTTTGCTAAGATAGTAAACCGGCAGTGCAAAAAAATTCGTATTAAGTTTGAAATTCATTTTCAAGTATCTACATTTTTAAACTTCTACCAAACCTCCCTACCCACCCACCGCACTTCCCACCTCCCACCCCCATCACACGAATATATAAGCCCATTCATAGAACTTTTAATGCTGCATGCAAGCCCATACAACTCTTGATTATGGAATGGAATAGGTCGATATGAATCTGCTAGTGAGTCATCGATGATGAAATTATGCTAAAACATATACTGTTTATAAGCAGAATGAATGACCTGCACTCAGTTCTGTTGTTAGGTTTGTGGAGTTCTCTTGGGAATCTGTTACCAAGTACAGAAGAGGATGTAGCTGATCCTCTACCAATAGGTATGCTGCTTGGTTTGCGTTCTTCTGTGGAAATGTTACAACTCCTTGAAGGCTGTAGCTGATCTATATGGCTATAGTCAACAATAGTAGCAACTTCAGTGGTGGCCGTGATGCCAAAATAATATTTTGGAACATCGTGATGAAGGAGAATGCAGTTCTACTCAAACCACCAACATTCTGGACTTCTCAAACTCTGATTTTGGTCCACTCAGATGAAAGGCCAGTTTTATTTGAGGAACATCGAGGTTGACAAAACCTGACCATGTACCACTACATCCTTACAGCATTGGACCAAGGCGGCACAGCAACATGCCTGCTGGACAGCTTGCCTAATTTACACTTTTGGCCTAAGCAAATGAGGGCATGTGTCTTGCTTACTTAACACACTGCCTCTGGGTGATTTCAAACCCAACCCTCAGCTCTAATAAATGAGTTGCTTGTCCCTCTAGGAGACTATACACCTTATTATAACCTTCTCAATAATCAACTTCAAATTGTATTCTCTCGATGTTTCGACTAGATTCTCTAGCCTTCATTAGAAATGAAGGCTAGAGCATCTAGTCGAAACATCGAGAGAATACAATTTGAAGTTGATTATTGAGAAGGTTATAATAATGTTATTATGTCAACTAAGAGTTCATTGAGAGACTCTCCACCTTGTCTGCCTTTTCAGCAGCTCCTCTTAGAGAGGTTACCCCAAAAAACCTTGTCCAGTTAGTGGATGCCAAAGTAGAGGATTACCAACAGTTATCCAGAATGGCGAATGCCATTGGTCAGCCAGGGACATAGGACCAACCATCACACACCTTCTGTACAAGCCCAAGGTCCCCCTCACTTCTCAAGAAAAGCTCCGTTTCTATCACAAAAAGTTTGGAGATACGACTTAGCAATGCTAGGACTCTTGTGCTTTGGCAGGAAATGGGCAGTAGCTATCATTGGGATGACACTCCATAATATCCAACAGGAAGAACAAATCAGGATAAATATGCTAGCAACCATAGCTAGCTACAGGAGAAAAAAATCAAGAGGTAATCATTAGCTAAATCAGTAGCTACAGTGTGTGTTGATGTGGCTGGCTTATAATTACATGTTATGCATACTCTCAAAAAGATTTTTTTATGTTCTGAATAGATTGAATCGAATTTGAATGCTTAACTTCGCCCATTACTTCTTCAACTTATGAGAACGTATGAGAGATAATTTTCTGCTTTGAAATAGCTTTACCCCTACCTTCAGTCTTCAATGACTGAAATCTAATTGCAAGAGTATATGGTTGACCTTAATTTAACATCAGTAGCAAATGAATTTGACATGATAGAACTAAGTATTTTGGTACCTATTAACTGGGACTTTGTTATGAACATTGTTTTTTGGTGTAAACTTTGTTGTGAACAATTTTCAGCTGTTAATACATTTTTTGGCAAAACATACTATAATATCAACATTGACCCCCCCCCCTCCCCCAATGGTGGTGTCTCAGCTGCTGAGCTTGCCCCAGTCAGCTCTTGCATAACATTGTTCATTTCAGCACAGGCTGGCATGGACAACAACCATGTCAGGCATTGCTGCTCAGTCATCTCTTGTCCTCTTGTGAGTCCCCGCTGATCTTCATGCTTCATGAGCACCTGTTCGATGATGAGATCTGAGGACAGGCCAGCCCAATGACACTCACTACATGGAGACTTCCTTTGAATTTCTGATAGACTCTTGGATACTCATCTTGGAAATTAGATATCTGCTGCAGATATACCCAGGCAGATTTCATGTAGTGAATGTGCCAAGAATCTGCCAAGTAAGGGAGCATTTATGAAATGGTTTGGAGATGCAATTCTCATTTACCACTATGTCCCAGATATCGTGCAAAGAATATCAACCATATCCATGTAGTGCAGCCAAAGTGTAGCTAGCAGCCCCAGAAGACTTCAGTGATTTGGTTTCTCTTTGAAGAGCACTGGTCATCACATCAGACTGCAGACACTGACCCATGCTCAGCTTCCGGTAGAGGACAACCACTTCATCCAGGTCTGGATTTCTAGCAGTCTCATGTGATGATGTTGTAGCTTCCATGACCTGTCTACACATTGTCAGATTTAGTGTCATCTGAATTTCCAAGTAATGGCACATTAAACTTTTTTGCAACACCAGGGCATTGAGTACTACATAAGATGTGCCTGTACTGCTGAAGAAGTGGACTTGCCAATGAGCATGAATACTACTGCATTGCATGTATAGATCACTGTTAGAAATCAAGATGCAATCATGAGATGGCCAATGCACCCAAGGAAACTTATATCTTATATCTGTATGAAATCATCCCAGACAAAGGACAATATCCCTCAAATTACTTCCCACTGGCTCAGTGACAATAACAATGCCTTCAATACAGTGGTTGGTGAAAGCTGTGATATTGTGGTGGCATAGTGTTGAATAGACACACATGACATTACTAGGGTTGGTATCAATCACTGATTATCACAGATGATTTTCCAGGTTATTTGCAGCGATGCCAAGTGCATCATTCCAGACCACATGCCGTGGCAAAATATAATTGAAGTCTTCCAAAGAATATCAAGATGTGGCGTTGCATTCCTGGCCTTCATGTCGTGTAGCTTGTTGTATGCCACTGCAGTGATCCCATGACTTTCTTTAGGTATGTCTGTTACATGGGATAATACAGTACTAGCTCAAGCAAACACTGCAAAAGTTGGGCTCCTGTGAAGAATATACACACTTTAGGGTGGAGTAACAATTTATTTTGTGTAGTGGTGGTGGGTGGGGCACCAAACAAGAATTTCACACACAGGTAAAGTGATTCCAAGTTACAGTAGATTTAAATGATCCATTCAATACTTCTAATAGCTTTAACACACACCATTCTGTGTCACCAGAAAGGCCATCAAGTAGCCCAGCTCAAATTAGATGCATTGAACCGGCCATACCTAAGCCTCATCCACCATGATGACCCACTCTCTGTACTCAAAGTAGTCAGAGTAATAACACAGGGCTCCAGAAATATGCTTGACATTAGCAGAGAAAGGATGACCAGCAGAGAAAGGATGACCAGGGGCCTGTATTAAACTGACATGCAGAATTTTCACTATGAGCACCTGCACTATCAGTCTATGGCTACTATGAACGATCCTTTTGTGAGATAGATTCTTCTCTGTCAGTTTTGCCCTCCACCATTCCAAGGATAGGACTAAAAGCATTGTAGATTTTCCCCGGTATTCTGAAATTGCTTTCATATTACCCCCGGTGATAGCCTGAACCTGACATCATATTATCCCTGCACTGTTCACATCCCCCCCTCTCTGATGATAAATTCTTATGCCTACAACTCATTGATGAATAAAACACATGAAGCATGCAAGCCCTAGCCCTAGCCCTAGCCCTAGCCCCAGCCCTAGCCCTAGCCCCAAGATTGAGAGCTAGTCTCAATATCAGACAAACTAAAAAATGTAACAAACAAAAATAAAAATGTCTGCTCGCTCTACCTGTCCTATTTATTTCAGATGTTTCTCTGTAACTTCAGCGGGCCTAGTTCATACTCATGGACCCTTGAATAGCCACTGCCCTGGATCGAATCAGCCATCGGGAGTTTCCGCTGCAGCGTTGCCACCCTACAGGTAGCCCCACACCTCATGGTGATGTTGGTCCACCTGTTTCCTATCCAGCAACCTCTCCAAATGGTGAGCCACCACTTCCAGGGTTTGATTTTAGTCAAATTCCTAGGTCTAAGATAAAGAGGAACCCTAGTGGATCCAGATCCTTGCCTTTTCAAAGTTAGTTATCATATTGGAAGGTATGGTTTTCAGTAATTCTCAAAGTGCATGGGAGACACTTTTCCTCTCTTCACTTCTAGATGTCTAAGAGTGTCCCCAAGGTGTGGTCAGTGTTGGTCATTAGCATCTGGGGTTAATAAGCAGCTGAGAGAGAAGAAGTCCCCCTGCTCCCAGAAACCCCATTAGGAAGAGTAGAGCTACTGCTCTGGATCCCTTGGAGTCACTGGGTCGCCGAGTGTCTGAAAAGCTGGAGGAGGGAGATTTTAAAGGAGATGTTTGCTTGGCTTCCTCGGAGATTTTCATGGCTGAGAGATGTGACGCAACCTTTTCTGCCCTCAGACAGAAGCACTCCTCTCCTAATCCCGATGCATCCACCCCACCTACCCCTGCCCTTGTCGTTTACTGTATCCGAAGGGGATGTTGCTCGAGCAATCAGATCCTTCTTCTGTGGGTCAACTGATGGTTTAAGACAACATCTGAAGGATATGCTGAAGCATCCCAATGAAGTCTCCCCCTTCTCTCAGTCTTAGCTGCTTTCTCTACCATGGTCCTAGAGGGAAGAATTATTTCCTCTATCCATCCTTTCTTTTTTGGGGCTACCCTATTGGCTCTAGAGAAATAAGAGGGTAGAGTCATACCCATAGCAATGGATGCACCCCTCGTCAGCTGGTGGTTAAGGTAGCTGGAAACATGGTCAGCAAGGACATGGCATCCATGCTAGCACAAGGCAGCTGGGTTTTGGGATCAGTTGGGGGGGAGGGGGGGGCGAAGTAGCTGCCCATGCCACCAGGCAGTCTCTCAACAACTTGTAACCAGTAGTACAGCTTGACCTCAAAAATGCTTTCAATTCTGTGCACAGAGACAAGATGTTGGAAGCTGTCAATACTTTAGCATCTGTAATAGACCCTTTTGTTCATTCTGTGTACTCTTCACCATCCTCCTTGTTCTGGGGTGACAAGTCCTTGCTATCAGTCTCTGTCTTCTTGGCCTCAGCTGCTTCCGAGCCAGCTGCTACTTCACTTTGTTTCATTCCCTGTCCCTTTGGATGATGCTCTTTCAGCATGGTCTATTGATCACGGCAATCTCTTACCATCATATAATATACAGGCTAATCCCAGGCACCTCTTCTACAACTCAGTCTTATTTGAAGATAAAAAAGCTGGACATATAATTATATCAATCTCTGTGTCTTTATTATATTATACCAATTTTATGTTAAATATATAGAAATCAATAAAAAGTGCACCTTCTTGCAGGAAAAAATCATCCTTTATTACTCTAAATTCTCCCATCCCCAGGAATAAGTGGTAACCCCCCCCACCCCCCCACCATTCTTCTCAAAACCTAGATTCGCCCCTGTATTTACCAGCCTTCATTAATTAATTTATGAAGTGGTCTTATGGATAGAGCATTTACAACTTGGGAGTCTGATAAAGGAAGTTCTACTAGCAACATAAAGGACATTCACCAATAGTGTATTTGGGTTGGTTGACACTGCTCACACACCTGCTCTGGGTAAACACGTTTCTTGAAAATGAATGTCAATCTATCAACATGAAAATTCTACTTATAACTGATGATGTGACAGTCACCATGGGCAACTTATCAGGGAGTAGGAAATCTTCTCTGCCTTGCTACATTGAACCACTTGACCAAGTTTGTGCCACAGGTGTTAAAACACACAACAGCAAAACTAGCTACATTGCATAATTTAGAAGGGACCCAATAGCAGCCGATGTATGATGCAAAATTAATATGGGCAAAGGTATAATTCAAGAGTGAAGGGATACGACTGCCACTGCCATTCTGCCAGGCTGAAATGTGGAGGGATAGGGGTTAACCACAACAGATTAAAGCTCTATCCTGTACAAGTTATTTTTATTCTGTTAACTGTTGTTAGTTTATTATATTTAATTAAAACTGGTTTGTCAAGGACAACCTGACAAACGGAGAGAGGAAGGCCCTTGAAGAGCTGAGGAGGATAGGATCATGAACAGCTGAGGAGGATTAGATCATGAAGAGCTGAGGATGAGATCATGAAGAGCTGAGGAGGATGAGATCATGAAGAGCTGAGGATGAGATCATGAAGAGCTAAGGAGGATGAGATCATGAAGAGCTGAGGAGGATGAGATCATGAAGAGCTGAGCAGGATGAGATCATGAAGAGCTGAGGAGGATGAGATCATGAAGAGCTGAGGAGGATGAGATCATGAACAGCTGAGGAGGATGAGGTCATGAACAGCTGAGGAGGATGAGGTCATGAAGAGCTGAGGAGGATGAGATCATGAAGATCTGAGGAGGATGAGATCATGAAGAGCTGAGGAGGATGAGATCATGAAGAGCTGAGGAAGATGAGATCATGAAGAGCTGAGGAGGATGAGATCATGAAGAGCTGAGGATGAGATCATGAAGAGCTGAGGAGGATGAGATCTCATGAAGAGCTGAGGAAGATGAGATCATGAAGAGCTGAGGAGGATGAGATCATGAAGAGCTGAGGATGAGATCATGAAGAGCTGAGAGGATGAGATCATGAAGAGCTGAGGATGAGATCATGAAGAGCTGAGGAGGATCCGATAATATCATGATCCTACCGGCAGGCGAGGGGAAAACAATAGTCTGATGACAAGAGAGGTTACTAATCAAAGCTGGCAAGCATGATGGGGTCCAAAGATGTATGGAACAATGAAAATGATCCCAGCAGGAAGAAAACAAAGTGAGTCACGCATTAAAAGATTTGGAGAGGATGGGGGAAATAAGAATTTAGCTCAACACCCACTGATTTAGGCACTATCTATGCTTCACAGACCTTAGGTCACCCTTAGCCAATTGTCTTCTATAGGCTTACCCTCATATAATCTTTCCAAATTCATATACAGTGCATTGATATCATATTATCCATAGCTGGCAAGACTAGCACACATGTCGGCATTTTTTTATTTTTTTCAGTGTGAAAGTTTGTCATATATAGGATGAGGATATCTGAACTGTTTGAGTTATGTATAAAACATACTTACTTCAGCTATCAAGGGGAAATACTACAGTAGAAAGAAGATATAGTAGTAGACTCCCCAGTATCTGCACAGCAAAGAAGGGGACAGAACAGAAGTTGACGGTTCATCAGGTCAATATTTGCCCTCAATAAGGTTTACCATAGCACTTGATGGACAGCATTGCCAATTCTGGAATGCCACCTACATAGAAAGTAATGGTGAGGAGAGTGTGTATGATATAGCAAGGAGAGCAGTGATGGACTAGGAGGAACTATGGAAGGAAGAAGATTGTTTGAACAGGATTTTTATTGAGAGTTTATCCAGAAGCTTTCCTCAATCTTACTCTTCAGGTACTTAAAGGCACAGAAAGGAAGATATGTGTATGATATAGGCACTCAGGTGTCTGCAAAGAAAGTCTAAATAGTATGCACTCATAGGGGAAGACAGGGAACTAGAGACACCCTTTGTAAGTTCTTGTTCAATATTAATTAAGTACTGTTGATTTTTAATATAGATTTATTAGGTTATTCAGCAAACCTGACAACCATTCAAGCGACAATGGATAAACTCTCTGACTGGTGTGACCTGAATAAAATGGGAGTAAACAAAGACAAGACAAAGTGCATAAAATTTCGGAAAGGTGGCAGGCTCTCCAGCAAGGATGTAGTTATATATTGGAATCACCCTATAGAATTTGTCAGAAGCTATGAATATCTTGGTCTAACCATGCAGTCTCGCATCACATTCACTGATCACATCCAGAAAAAGAAACAGAAGGCACTCTCTGTGATTGCCATAATGAAAGAGCTATCACTTGTAAGCATAGTAACTGCACTTGAGATCTATTCGATGAAAATTTTCCTGATTGTGAATTATCTTATGGACGTGATATCCTTGTATCTTTCTGCCAGACATCTAATTGAACTCGACAAAGTCAAGTCTGTATTTCTAAACAGAGCCCTGGTTGTCCATCAATCTGCATCCTTGACAGCTGTGCATGAAATGGTGGGCACCTCATGGCTATGTGATGATTGATCTGCGGACAGCAGGAGTGAAATTTGAGGCCTCAGTTTGGAATGATTATATGGAAGACAGAGAGGAGAGGGGCATGAAGTTTTGCATTGCAAATTTCACGAATGGGCCGACTTTTCATTTTGATGAATGGAGAAGACGAGGACAAAAGACGAGACATCTTTACACATGAGCGACCATCCATGGGTTTCATCATAAATTGTGTATACATACGGACTGTTATGAGGTGGGCGATGACTGCCAGTGTATTTTATGCAATATTCACCTAACTGAAAAACATCATGTCATGACTTGTGGAGCACGCTCTCCTCTGGAAAGTTTGACAAACTTTATTAGGTCTGTGGACAGTATGTGAGGTTTTATACATTACTCATTTATTTTATTTTAGTTGTACCATTTTTGCTCATTATGAGTGTTTCTTTAAAATAATTTTTTTTTTTAATAAATAAAAAATAAAATATAAAAATTAAAAAAATTAGGTTAGTTACTATAATTTTATAGTTACTAAACAGACCCGCACTGTGCTGTAATATATATGTGATGGCCTTAACAGGCTCAGCAATATCAAGATTAAATCATAAAACATTTTTGTTCTGTTTCATAGACAGGTATATAGCTTACTACAAGAAGTTACTCGGGATAATTCCAGAACTATGATGTAACTATTTTTATATAGTGACCATACAAAAATGCATGGTTATATATATATGCACGCATGAATACATGCATCACAAGTAGTTACCTGAAGGTCGGTGCTGCTAACTATTGTCACGAGAGTGAGCTTCTGAAGAAGTAGCGAAAACGTCCTGCTTCTTGCTGACTCAGTTAAACTGGACTCCGTACAAAAGTATACAATTATTGTAGATTATTCTCTGGCGTTTTCCTGAACGAGAAATGGATTAGTCGTCCAATGAATTATAGTAGAAAATTGACCCAATTATTACGTGGGAGGATAGCCACAAGATTTAAACGACAATTGCAGAGGCGGTGCTAGGTTGAGCTTCAGCGTTGCAGCGCGTCCATATAATGCCCCAAGACAAGTGAACTTAAAGGAAAAAATTTGGCAAAAGTATCGGTGAGAAGAATTTCATTTTGACTGATAACGTGATGAATTCTACAGTGAATGATAGCTGCTATCCTCCACCGTTCTTTCCACCATTCCTAGAGATTCCAGAAGCAGTTAACATCATTCAAGCTTTTATTGCTGTCCTGTCTGCAGTTATTGGTCTTCCCCTCAACACATACCTGTTCTTCATCATACTCAAGTATCCAGAGTTGCACCAGAGATCTCTGTATTTATCTCTGCAGATCATTTTTGTAGAGATTCTCTATCACCTAGTCATCCCTGCAACTGTATTGACATCCAGCATCAATGGTGAATGGATATTTGGTGAAGTAGTGTGCAACATTGCAGGAATGATTCATGATGGCTTTGCCATGTACAGATTCCCCATGACCTTTGTGTTCACTATTGATCGATTCATTTCTGTGTACAAGCCATTCTTCAAGCATGGAGCACCAATTGTTTGGACTCTGTCTGCCATCGTGTTGTTGATAACACTGATACGTGTAGTTCTACCACTTCCTGGAATTTTCAATTGCTATGCCTACATTCCGACATACAAAACCTGCACTTCCTTCACAGGATGTTCAGTCAGCTGTACATACATTGTAGCCTTGAGCATAACAATGTCGGTGCTAACTGGAGTGATTTTACCATTGCTTCTCTATGTTGCCATCTTCTTGATAGTGTGTAGGATTATCAGATATCACAAGTCGATCCAAACTTCCATTAAAGAGGGCACAAGGAGAGAGTCAAAAGAAAATGAGTTGATTAGAGTGTATAACCACATGCAACACAACAGAAAGAAGTACATCACAGCCTTTATTCTACTCATTTCGATTGCTGGTACCACTCCTGCATTTACGCTCTATGTGGCTTCAAGTTTTTATCGTAAACCAAACAAAGTCTTATTTATTGTCGACATGCTGATTGGAAGAACATCCTTCAACTTGATCCCTGTATTTGACTCACTAGCATTCATTAGGCACCAAGATATTATAAAAGTGACAGCAAAACTTTTCCGATCCAAATTAGCGGCAAGAGCATACTAGTGTCAAGGTTTTTGTTCAGATCACATTAGTCATTGTCAGATGTCAAATAGACCAATGTCACCAGAAAGAGCTACACTCTGTGTACTATCAAGAGATTTAGATGATTGCACACCAGAGATGATAACTGTTTGAGTTGAATTACATAAATATTATATATAATAGTGATTTAGGGCTCACTTCAGGCATTGTCCAACATTAAGGCCTATTTCTGGTTTTGAATGTCATACTTTCAAAATGTTACCCTGTCTACGCCAGTTTTTACTTGGATTAAAGCCCTGTAGCCTAGATTCTAGTGACACCACTGGCCAGTGCCCTATTTTATATAGTGAAACAATCAAACTTTGAAGAAATGTGAAATGCAAATAACTGAAGCTTTATGTGTCAAATAACAGAACTGATACGTTGGCGAGTGCTTGAGATGTCACAAAAGTCATGGGCAAGCATAACACTTTCTGGTTCAGATTCTTGAATAATTCAACACAACTTTGGCTGGAGACAAATGAATATTGATATTCATGTTCTGATTAAATTCTTCCATTCCTGCCCTTACAAATTGTTTTGGAATGTTTACAGAGTGTAGCTAATGAAGTCTTTGAGATCTTGCCAAATAATAATAATTATTCATGTGAACAAACCTTTAAATATTTATTGAAGTATTGTGAGCAAAGCGATTGGAAACAAGAACACACTATACACCACCTGCAAAAATGGTCTCATAGGTCAGTGGACAGCTGACTAGCCATCTTGTGCAGGCTCATTGGGACCATGAATCATATAAAATAAATGGAGACATACTTGCCTATAATTATAATAAAGTTTAACCTTGTTGGATTGGGAAGACTAAATCATTAATTACCTATTAGGACATCTGTAAAGGGCAATGGTGACTTTCAAGCGTTTTAATATTATTATTACTATCACAGTGTTATAAAAGGCAAAAATGTGAAATCTCACCGTTCTATTGAAAGTTATTAAAAATTATCGTCACATGGAATTTGATACAGTTACAAGTCCGCAAAGATATTTATTACTGAAAATTGTAGGCAATATATACTAAAAACAAACAAAGAAAGAAACAAACATATGTCTCACATCTTACATGCCCCACCATTGGGAGGAAGAAGAACAAGTGAGAGGAGAAGTTGATCATTAAGGACCACAGATTATGTCACCTTAAGATCACTTGCAGGCATCCGAATGTTTTTTAAAAACACAACTACTATTTGTCTTGCACTACTTAGCTATTCTCTGTTGGCCATTTACCCAGAAGGGGCAGGACCTGTTCATGTGTGATGCCCTGTGACAGACAGAGGAAAAACCCGTCATAGTCCGAAGACTATCGGTATTGAAGTTTTCTGGGACATGCAGAAATGACTCCATAAGATGCTTCAAACTGGACTTTTTATTGGTATAAACTTCACTGAGTGAACTAGGAGTTTATAAATCAATTACACACTTAATTTCAGGCAATTATTGCAGCAAGTATTGCAGCAAGTATCGTACCGTAAAGTCTCCATGTTGTGAATATGACAAGAACTGCCTTCTCTATGTTGTGGTGAGCATATTGCACCAGGAAGTCAGAGAACCTGTTCACTATGTCTTGATATTTCTTACTCTCAGAACAATGATTCTGCAAGCATGTTTAAAGAGCACCCATAACACCACCACACATGTGCACAAGAGTGACCTGAACTACCTTCATGAAATAAAAGAAAGCCTTCAGGCACAAGTTCAGAAGATTTTCTAATTAAACAACGATTAATAAATATACTTAATACTGTACCGTAAGAAAGTGTTCAGCATATTGGTAATGAATGGTCTTTTGATGTTAGTACTTAGCCAATAAATATACTTAATGCTGTAATAAGCATGAATATCTTCACAATGTATTACCTGTGAGACTATAAATATCAAAGGTGGCAGCAGTGTCAAAAGTTTGATGACATTTTCAAAGATCATCTAGTCATTTCTAAATTGCCAGGTTTGAGATGAGAAGGGCTGTTGAGCATACCCTAGCATGGGCAGCTGTCGAATAAGTGCTGGGTGATGTAAGGTCGGCTTGCAGCATTGCAGTGAAGTATTGCAGACTTTTTGGGAACAGGTCAGACCAGGTTGAGAATCAGCCATACTGATATCAGACAAAGTAGAACACTGTCCAGCTATGGAATAATGAACAGTACATAATAAGCATGAATGGAAACAATTTGCTGAAGGATCTGAGAAAAACAAGGAAAGTTGCACAGAAATGATTGGTCATAAACAGACATCTAGTCCTACTTTTCAGTAGCTAGTAGTAATTAGCATCCAGCATTCTTGAGTAAGAATAACTAGCATAACTCAATCATGGTAATAAAGGTCAAATGAATGAGTCATTTTCAAGGAAACTTATTGCCATGCCTTACAGGCCAGTGTCAAGTAAGATCAATATGTGTGCTCAGGAAAAGGGTGCAGTTCACAATAAGTAATTGTGTCAATAGCCAATGTCCGTAATATTTGGATATTTAGGAAAGTAAAAATTGAGCACACACACTCACACACATACACACACAAACAACACACAGAAACACCTGAGTGTGACTCGTGTATCCTGTTTACTGAGACTTTCCTATGATATAATATATATAGTCCATCCCAGCAATGTCGGGTCATATTGCTTATCTCTTTACACATCCTACACTTTCAATGCGACATGACCAGCTTCACCAGGAAGCAGGATACACCAGCTACTTTCACCAGTTGTTTAGCCAATAATCACAGCAGTTGTTTTCACTCTGTTGACAGAAGTAACACACATAATGTGGTGACTGGGAGCCTCCAGAAGCTTATGCATGTGTAACAGGTGTAGAGCACAATTTCTCTGTGTATGGTGATGGAATAAGGTATAACCATAATACAAGGAATTACAAGAAGATAATGTTCAGAACTTCAACATGTTCAAGTTAAGTTTCTGCATTGCATGCCTTTGCATGCAACCACATTCTGTGTTGTTCACATGCTGTCTGTAGAAATCTTATATATATATTCCTTATGGACTATACTGTACTTGTACATCAGAGAGCTTTTGCATTATCATAGGAAGGAGTGCTGTGTCAACAAGAGTTGGAAGTTGTCTGAAATATTGGAATGGAGGGACACCGGCAAAATGCGTGAATGGATTTTAGGTGGTTGTCAGTTCTTCGGATATAGCTAGACATGTTGAGGTTACTACTTTAGTGTTCAAATGTTGCAGTAGCATTGAGAATTGTCAGGGAGCATCCTGACAACTGCCTCTGACACCTCTGGAAAAGGAGGAACAACCTGTGGGAATCACTCACCTGATTACTCACCTACATCAGAATATGTAAAACCACACGTTGTGACTGCTTCTGACACCTCTGGGAAAGGAGGAACAACCTGTGGGAATCACTCACCTGATTACTCAACATCAGAAGGTGTAAAACCACAGAGATCAGAGAAGACAGACACTACCCACAAAACACTACGTGAACTGTGATAGAATCTATAAAAGAGAAGAACAGCAAAGAGAAAAGGAGAACAAAGAAAGAAAGAAAGCGAACGATTAAGAAAGACAATTAAGACTGAGTAAGTCTATCATCGAACGAGATAGATTACTAGTAATATTGTGCTTATTGATATATGTTTTTAATGTGCATTTGAGCCATTGTTTTATTGTTCTTTAATTCCTAACAAGCTCTAGTGAGGGAGTGAGGTTAGTGGTATTAGTCTTACCAAGGTCTTGAGGGCAAGAGGTGTGGTGCATCTAGGTTCTCAGACAAGGGTTTGGCGTCATCAGAAACTGCAAGTGGCTCACAGGGAGAGAGTTTCTGACATTTGGTGGCAGCAGTGGGATCAGCGAAACAGTTTGGATCCTAGTGGAAGACAACTTGGACAGGAGTTCCTAGTTGGTTGGAGCATCGCATTGCGCTATTTTCTTTTCCCTATTGCTACGTTAGCAGGGAAACGGCTCGGGTATTCATATCTAGGAGCCTGTGAAACAAAACCCTACCCTAGGATATCATACAGTGTTAGTCCCTAGGGACGGTGCATATTTCTGTTGTATCCTTTTCTTTTGTCGTTTATTAGAGCGACATTTTCTTATTATTGGTTAATTGTGTTCTGTATATATGCAACACACGAGCATGTCTCACATACGAACACGACCAGAAGAAGAACATCAGCTACAGAGTGGAAGTGTTTTTCAGACTCCTGGGGATGCTGAAACAGAAGGGACATGGGGGGACGAACCGCCCCCGCTGTCTAGAACAGTGCTGATGGAGCGATTCATCCGAGCTGAAGAGAGACAGGCCCAGAGGGAGGAAGGAAGACTCCAGCCAGAGGAAGAACGAAGGGAACATGAGCTTACCCGTCAGGAATGTCAAGACGAATGTTGGACACAGATTTTCTTAGCACAACGTCCCCTACCTCCTCCACCTTCAGCAGAAGTAGCACCTCCCAAGATAAACTTGCAGAAGTTTAGTGGAAGGCACCAACGATATGGGCGCATACCTGAAAATGTTTGAGGTGACAGCCAGCGTGAATGGTTGGCCAGCCCGACATTGGGCGAACTACTTAAGGGGTTCGTTGTCTGGTCAAGGGTTGACGGCAGTGGCAGCTCTGCCAGCACCGAGTCAGACCGATTATGAGCAGGTCAAAGAAGCCCTCTTGAATATCTACAAGGTGACCTCTGAAACATACCGAGCCAAGGTATTTGACCAGACATTCGACGGAACTAACCCCGATGGATGTACAAACAGTCCTTCCACCAGTGGTTGGACTCCTCCAACAAGACAGAAAGAGATACTATGCTCTATGAGCTAGCACTAAAGCGTCTTCCAGGGTGGTTGGAGGGGCAGATGCGACGGTTGTACCCCGACACTTACGAGGAACTGGGTGAGGCTGTTGTAGGCTATTTGTCCAGTCAGCGACAAGGAGGAGGAATACCAAAGAAATCCGACCAGAGAGAGTTTTCGACCGAAACCTAGGGACTTGAAACAGATAGAATGTTTCAGATGCAGGAAAAAAGGACATTTTCGAAAAGATTGTCGAGTAAAAATGGAAAGTGTCAATTTTGGACACAGCAGATACATCCGGACGAATTTACCGACTTGGACAAGAATGGCCAAGGTCAACGGCAAGTTTGTAGTGGCGTTGCTGGACACAGGCTGCTCGAAATCCATAGTACATCCGAGATGCATCGACAGCAAAGACCGACTAGGATGGAAAATACCCTACACCACTGCTAGTTCTCGAAAGACTTGGTTCCCTGCCATGAGAATCGAGTTGCAGATAGACGGGAAGACACACAAGCTTGCAGTGGGTGTATCACCTCACATCAATGTGGACATGCTTTTGGGGAAAGATGTACAACACTTCAGGTACCTACTCAGAGAGATGCTTCAGGATGATGTCAAGGAGGAGACTCAACCAACGGAAGAAGTGAGACCTCCTGATGTGGCCATGGTGACCACAAGAGCTGGACACAACCGACAGCAGGAAGAGAACCAAGCCGCAGAGTCGCAACAGAAGCAGGATGAAACAATCATTCAGACTCTAGAACCTTTGGAAGAGGAAGAGTCAAGTTTGGGTAACATGTACAAATTTGATGATGAATTAATGGTTGTCCCAACCCAACGTTGTTTCCCAGATAAGGCTACAGAAGATCCTCTATGGCCGGAACAAGTCACCCCTAGCCAGCTACGCTCTCTCCAAGCAACAGACCCTACACTGGAGAAATGGAGACAGGAGGCTGAGGAGGCTAAGGATGGTGATGTGTTTTGGGAGAAGGGGCTAAGGCGAAGACCGTACGAAAAAGGGGATACTAATTCGTTAGTTGTTCCTCAATCCTGTAGGACAGAGGTGCTGAAGCTTGCACATTGTTCCCCAACCGCAGGACATTTTGGAGAGACAAGAACTCTGGATACTCTCCGACAGAGGGTTAGCTGGCCAGGTATGACCGTAGACGTAAGAGAAGCGTGTAAATCCTGTCCAGAGTGCCAGCGAGCTGCCCCGGCAACCTTGAAGAGAGCTTCGCTTCATCAGCTGCCAATCATCAAGAATCCATTCGACCGCATAGCGATGGATATCTTTGGGCCCCTAAAAAGAATGAAAGCAGGTAACAAATATGTATGCAACAAAATGGCCAGAGGCGTTTCCTCTACGAAACATGACCACAGAATCAGTAATTGACTGTCTAGTGGAGCTCACTGCTAGATTGGGGGTGCCAAGAGAAATACTCACCGATAATGGGTCAAATTTTATTTCTAAAACCATGAGAGGGTTTTGTGAGAGGTCTGGAATAAAGCAGATCAAGACATCCCCTTATGATCCACAAACTGATGGGATGGTGGAAAGATGGAACTCCACCCTGAAGCGTCTGCTTCGTAAGTTAAATAAAAAACATGGGTTAGAATGGGATCAGTGTCTATCCTATGTATTGTGGGCTTACCGTGGGATAACCGACTTTTATTTGGCAGAAAGATGAGGACACCACTGGATGAGTTGGTAGAGCTGTGGACCAATGAGACAGAAGAAGAAGGTCGACCCGTAATCGAGTACCTTCAACTCCTTCGAGAGAAGATGGAGACAGTGCGGGAGTTGGCTGCTGCAAATGAAACCGATGCGAAAGAAAAACACAAATATAATTATGACAAAAAGGCTGTGAGTAGGTCATATGATATTGGTGATTATGTCTTGGTTTTCCAACCCAGGAAGCAAAACAAGCGAATGGAGGGGTCCGATACAAATCACACGCAAGGTGACCGATGTGACATATGAAGTTCACATGGGCCAAGGACAGAAACGACTACGTACCTTCCATGTGAATGGGTTGAAGATGTGGGATTCACCAGCACCAGCAGTATTTCTATCTGTTGACGACATCATTGAAGAGGATACTACTACAGAAGGTATTCAATCATAGGAAAATAACATTGCTGAAGAACTCTTGCAACTGAAGCAGGAGTTTGCTGACGTTATTCGTGATGAGCCAGGACTTACGACATTGGTGGAACACGTAATTGACACGGGTGATGCAAGTCCGATTCGACTACCCCCCTACAGACTACCACATGCATCGCACAAATATTTACGCAGAAAATCAAGGAGTTGTTGGAGATGGGTATTATCGTTCCATCTAAAAGTCCTTGGGCAGCCCCAGCTATTCTAGTACCGAAGAAGGACGGAGACAAGCGTCTCTGCATTGACTACCGGAAGCTTAATTTAGTAACCAAGGTAGATCTGCATCCTATACCACGTATAGATGATCTAATTGATGATGTGGGGAAGGCTAAGTTCATAACAGCGTTAGATCTGACGAAAGGGTACTGGCAGGTACCAGTGGCTAAATCTAGCCAAGAAAAGACAGCATTTGTGATGCCGTGGGGAAAGTTTCAGTTCCGTACCATGCCCTTCAGACTCATGGCTGCACCCTCTACGTTCCAGAGACTAATGGATCATGTGCTCCTTCGCCGCGGCATACCTCTTATTATCCACAGCCATACTTGGGATGAACATCTCACACATCTCAAGGATATCTTAGAGAGACTTCGAAAAGCAGGATTAACAATCAAAAATCGAAAGTGCAAGTTTGCGTGTAACACATTTGTTTACTTAGGGCATATTGTGGGGCAAGGAACAGTACAGCCTTTGCTAGCTAAGGTACAAGCCGTACAAAGCTTTAGGCAACCAACAACTAAAAAGGATGTGAGAGCTTTTTTGGGATTGTGTGTGTACTATAGAAAATTCATACTCAATTTCTCGACTATAGCCACCCCCCTTTCAGACCTTACTAAAAAGGATAAACCCAACTTAATTGAGTGGAATGAGCATATCCAACAGGCTTTCCAGAAATTGAATTACCCAGTTCTATCCACACCTAATTGGCATAGATCATTTATCTTACAAACTGATGCCTCTGATAGTGGCATAGGTTTTGTTCTTGCCCAGATTGATGAGTTGGGAGATGAACACCCAATCGCCTATGCATCCAGGAAACTTCTTCCATGGGAGAGGAAATATTCGACCATCGAGAAAGAAGCCCTGGCAGTTATCGAAGGAACCAGACACTTTCGCGTTTATCTGGAGAGTACCGAATTTACGATCCAGACTGACCACAATCTGTTGACATACCTGTCACGACTGAAAGATAGCCATGGAAGACTAGCACGATGGGCTCTGCTGATGCAATTGTACAACTACAAGATTGTACACAAGCCTGGCACACGCAATGCCAATGCTGATGGCCTATCACGAGAGCATGGCTCTCACTTGAACGATGGGGGAGTGTCAGGGAGCATCTTGACAACTGCCTCTGACACCTCTGGAAGAGGAGGAACAACCTGTGGGAATCACTCACCTGATTACTCACCTACATCAGAATATGTAAAACCACACATTGTGACTGCCTCTGACACCTCTGGGAAAGGAGGAACAACCTGTGGGAATCACTCACCTGATTACTCACCTACATCATAAGGTGTAAAACCACAGAGATCAGAGAAGCCGACTACCCACAAACCACTACGTGAACTGTGATAGAATCTATAAAAGAGAAGAACAGCAAAGAGAAAAGGAGAACAAAGAAAGAAAGAAAGCGAACGATTAAGAAAGACAATTAAGACTGAGTAAGTCTATCATCGAACGAGATAGATTACTAGTGATATTGTGCTTATTGATATATGTTTTTTAATGTGCATTTGAGCCATTGTTTTATTGTTCTTTAATTCCTAACAAGCTCTAGTGAGGGAGTGAGGTTAGTGGTATTGGTCTTACCAAGGTCTTGAGGGCAAGAGGTGTGGTGCATCTAGGTTCTCAGACAAGGGTTTGGCGTCATCAGAAACTGCTAGTGGCTTATATGAGGTCACAGGGAGAGAGTTTCTGACAAGAATCAATAGCAATGTGTGAACAATAACTAAAACAGAAAACTATACAACAAATTCTGAGTTATGTTTGGTATGGTATCCATTGTTCTGCAACCCCATGGGTCGGGATTCAAATATCTACCATAGGCATTAGCCTTCTTTTGTGCAACACCTTTAAGTCAATTCTGACAAAAGTGACCATGAAATAGATGGCACGTCCCTAGATGATGAAGCAAGACTGTGATGTGTAAAATCTGTTTTTTTAACATAACTGCCCTCATTGGTAGTGGTAGTCGGGACAATATCAGCATTACAATGGGCAAGTGTTGATTTGAACACCATCTCATAGCTCTATGCTGGTAGTAAAACTGCCCAACATTGTAAAAATCCCTTTTTTGTTCCAAAAATTGCTGTTGTGATGAGTGAGCAAGTTAAACTTTCTTCCATATAGAAAGTAGTGGAACTTTTTGACCCTAAAGATCGCTTGGGGAGAGACTATGAGAATTGGTTTTTTTGCTTCCATCTGGAAAGACATGAGATATGACATCTCCAACACGGTTGATAAGGAGTTCTGGGTTGGTCAAAACTTGTGAAGAAGTCAGTTCATTCTTGGCTTCTGAAAAGAAAATTAATAGCCCATTCTTCAGACCACTTCCAGGTGGATTTTTCTTGGAGTAAAGAGTTGAGAGGATGAAGTAGGCTTGATAGATTTTTTATGAACTTGTCAAAATGCCCAAGCTCTTGAACATTAGTTGATGCAGGAGCTTTAACAACAGCTTCAACCTTGCTTGGAATGGTTCAAATGCCTTCCTGATCAATTTGGTGACCTAAGTACTCAACTGACGGTGCCGAGAATTCACATTTCCCCTTCTTGAGCTTGATTCTGTGGTCACTCAGCAGTTTGAACACCTTCTCCAGTTGGGGAGATGGTCATCCTCATTGTTACCCATGACAGGAATGTCATCAATGTGTCCATGAGCTTCTGGAAGATAGCAGGTGCTGAGGCAACCCCAAAAGGCAGTCTAGTGCTTTTGTTCAGTGGTAGACACCGTGATGGGTGTTTACAGTCACGTATTTGTTTGAGGTCTTATCTTATCTAGCTGAAGCTGCAAATATGCTTGAGACAAATCAAGCTTGCTGACTGCTTTCCATTTGTTAATGTGGCAAAAAGATCTCCTGGTTTTGTGAGAGAATATTGATAAACATCCAGCACTTGGTAATGGTGACCTTATAGTCTCCACATATTCCGAATTGTCCATCCTTCTTTGGCACAGTCACAATTGGAGCAAGTCACTGTGGTCAATTTTCTTAATTATTCCCTGCTCTTCAAGATGGTTCAGCTCTTGACCAATTGCCTCTTTGATTGTAAATGGCACTGTGTCTGGCTTAATAGCATCAGGCTATAACATGTAGAGTAGCATGGGTAAGGTTGTACTTTCCCTAGTTCCTTTGAACAAAGACTCATGCTTCCACAGTAATGACTGTAAACTGAGTGGTATGTGTTGAACAGTGACGATCCTCCCCAATCATATTTATTGTTGGCATTTAACGTGAATGACATAGGGTGTGATGGAGGTTCCTATTTGAGCAGATGAAACTCTTTGCTGCTAGTGTCGGAGTTGACATCTGTCTCATCTGTATGGACTTGGTGAGTACTTTGCCAAGTGACTTTACCTTGCACCATAGAGTTGGTCAGCTTACATTGTGAGCTCTGAGATTTTGATCGACAAGCTGGGGCGATGTGACCCCTTCTTGCCGCAAGCTGACATTCAGTGACTTTAAATCTGCATTCTGGTGCAGTGAGGTTTGACTTTCCACACTGGTATAAAGTTGCCATAACTTTGGTCGGACATAGGATCTACCCTGAATTTGTTTAATGGCATGCTGTGTTTTTATATGAGCGAACATTTCTGTCAGCAGCTTTCATACACTGTGGAGCTAGTTCCATTGCTTTGGCAAGTGTGAGGTCGGTCTCTGAAAGAAACCGGCGCTGCATAGGTTCATTACTTTATCCACAAATGAAGTGGTCACTTAGAGCATCTTTGAGGTAAGCTCCAAATTTACACTGAGTTACTAGTTTCTGAAGGACTGCATCAAATTCTGCAATTGTTTGGTCCATTGCTTGGTCGCATTTATGGAAATGGAATTGTTCAGCGATTATATCTCTCTTTGGCTTGAAGTGTTTCCTTAGAATAGCTGTAAGTTCATCCTTAGATTTGTCACCAGGGGCATCTGGGGCAAGAAGGTTGCTTAGGGGGGAAGAGTGCTGAAAAAGTAATATTTTTCAATTTTTTGGCCCAGAAATGTTTATAATGTGTCTGCAGGTTGAGTCCAGAGCAAGCGAATACTTCTATTGCCATTTTTATACAGTGCATTATTGATTTCATTTCACTTCACATTTGAAAGAGGTCCTCCCCCCCATGTCTAACCTGTCTACAGATTGGGCAGTCAGCTATGATCACCAACCCCAAATACACTTTTTATATACCAAAAATGTATCCAATTCAATGCACTACCATCTCTGGGGTGCGCAACTAGAAAGGCGAGAATTTTTTTTAAACGTTAGTTCGCCACAATTGCTTGAAAGTATCACACTTAGAGTTATAGGGAAGAGAAAAGAAAAATATTTTAACAAGAAATGGCATGTATTCAAGAAGAATGAGAAGGACAAGAAGAAGAAAGCCCTGCAGGCGGCTGTTGAGCAGCCACGTCAGGCAAGTTTAATGTTCTATCTTTGTACTAAAAAGTTGCTGTTTCCTTCCTCTTTTAGTGGGTCTGTTGGATCCTGAAGGTGAGGGTAGCACCTTCTGTGAACCTTCACTTATCTTGCTGAAAATGTGTGCAAGAGGCCAGTTCCAGTGATGACCCTGACTGTGGATCGTTGAGCTTCTTCTGGAGGTTTAGCTACTGGAACTACTGGACTACCCCTTCCTAGGGGTGTTTTGGAAGAACTGGGTAAGGGTAATCATTTAATAGAGCTTAGAGAGGTCATAGAAAGGAGTAATAAGTGTATTCAATGTGGAAGCCGAGCTCCCTTACAATTCCCATAGGGCAGGCATGGTGTCTCATATTTTTACTTTCGTTTAAATTGTGGTAACACTCAAAACATCTCAACCCTGTATCTGTAGAAATCCATTCTTTGAACATCAGGCAGTGCTGGGTGCTCGCATTGCCATTCTGGTCTGGAAGACATTACCGCAGTCATGGATTTGTTGCCCACTCTTATATAGTAACACCAGTTTTTTTAGGGAGTGATGCAAATGCAGTAACACAGAATATTATGTTGGATGCCACTCATAAGAGGTGACAGTTGTATTTTTTTAAATTTTTTTTTTAACCTGTGGTTACAACTTTAGAGCTCAGTAGATTCTGCAAACTTCATGGTATGGACTTGATATATAGCTCAAAAGATAGGCCTCTCTGTGTGCTCTCTTTTGATACTAAAATATGTTTCATATGTATAACTATAGGCAAGTTACTAGACCCTAAAGTGGAGGGACCTCAAAAACCTGCATCGCCGTCCAAAACCACTCCGAGTTGCGGAGTGCAAAAAAAAATGAAAATGGTACGACCGTTTGATAAAAATTTTATTACCTGGTCAAGCGCGCGGGTGGAAAATTGAAGGCGCAAGGTCATTGTATGCTCTAGAGTCTAGAGCTTCCTCTACCATTTTCAATTTTATTGATAGCACAGAATTGAATTTTTTTTAAAGTGGTAGCCCAGGTGAAGGGTGAGAAGTACGCCCACCTGGACTCGGCAAACAAGTTTGTACCTGTGGCAGTAGAGACTTGTGGATCCTTTGGGCCTCAAGCAAAGGCATTCTTCAGGGAGTTGAGATGCCGCCTGAGGTCAGTGACTTACAAAGAGAACTCCCATCAACATCTTCTTCAACGGATTTCTGTGGCTGTGCAGCGTGTGAATGCAGCCTCAGTAATGGGATCTTTGCCATCAGGGTTGGGGACGAGCCATTTCCCTAGTCATCACTTGAACATTTGATCTTGAGGGGAGGGGGTTCTATAAACTATATGAATAAGTGCACTATCTTTGTAGTCGAGGGACTGATAGTTTAGAATATATAATTGACTTTAATCTAAAGTTTATATAATAAAAATAAAAATATAAGGCTCATTCCATCTTTCATTAACCTCTTTAGTAATCTTGCTCTTTCATCTGTTAATGAAGCAGCATCGTATTACTTAGCCGAGGTTGACTCATGTCTGACAACAGGTTTTAATATCCGTGAAGTAGAAAAATTTCTTTCAGCTGTGGCTGTAGTTACAGGTGCAGTGAGGAGGATGTGAAGTAGTTTATAAACTTCACTCCACATACTTTTACTAGCTGGAATGTCATTCATAACTTCACATAAAGTACTGATACGAGTGACTTCTTTGGTATTGTATGTTTAGGATTCCCTGCGAGGTTCTGTGTCACCGTTGTATCTCTTCTACCCGATAGAGAAAGAGAATTGAAACTTCATGAGAAAGACAGAGTATCAATACAACGTAACAAAAGGTGACGAATATTTAGTATTAAAAGTCATGGGAGTTATGTCCCGAATACTGTTCCGTAATTGCGCTGCCACACAGCTCCCCCCCAGAACTGACTTGATCTTAATGAAGCTGTGTCGTCCACGGGTAGCTCAGCCCAAAAACCTTGCCGGTGTCTTGAATTTTCATCCAGAACGTGTAGTTCCTAGGATTGGGGTACTTCGTATCCCGTGTGATGGGTCCGGGGAGTGTTGAGTTGGCCGGACAGTGGTCTGTGCTAGGGGACGTTGAGGGTGGCGACCACGGCGAGGTGGCTGTGCCACTTGGACCTCGGCAGACTCATCAACATGTGCAACTTTCAGCCTATCGATCGAGATGGTCTCCTCGCGATGGCCGACCTGGACTTTGAAGAATTTGTCCCCTCTGGTCAATACCAGAAATGGGCCATCGTAAGGTGGCTGTAGGGGCGACTTGTGGCTGTCGTGACAAATGAAGACAAATTAAGAGAGGGAGGCCGGAATTGAGGTTGTGGGAGAGCTATGGTGCACTGGGGGAACCGGTCTGAGTTCTGCCACATTGTCACGGAGGCGGCGGAGAAGTTCCAGAACTGGTTCGCCCTGTCCATGGCCCACAAACTCCCCGGGGACAGTGAGTGGCAATCCAAGCACTAGCTCTGCTGGGGATGTACCTAGGTCCTCCTTCGGCATGATCCGGAGTACTAGCATGACCCAATGAAGGTCTGATGTCCACGAGGGCAATTGACAGCGTGCTTTGAGGGACGCTTTCATGCTTCGATGGAACCTTTCCACAAGGCCATTCGCCTGGGGGTGGTAAGCCGTAGTCCGATGCAGTTTGTTCCGAGGAGGTTGGAGAGATCTTGCCAGAGTTGAGATGTGAACTGGGGTCCTCTGTCAGAGGAGACATCGGAGGGAAGGCCGTAACGAGTAATCCATCCACTCAAGAAGGCATCAGCCACGTCTTTGGTACTTGTGCTAGCCAGGGGAATTGCTTCTGGCCAGCGAGTGACTCTGTCCACTACTGTGAGGAGGTGGGTGAAACCTTTAGAGAGTGGAGCGGCCCTATGAGATCCACATTCACATGGTCGAATCGGGGTATGGGCTCGTTGTACTCAGATAGTGGGGCACGGTGGTGGCGGTTGACTTTGGCTCATTGGCAAGCGATGCATGTCCTGGCCCATTCTCCGACCTGTCGACCAAGGCCATGCCAGACGTACTTGTGGGCTACCAGCTTGCGGGTTGCCCGTATGCCTGGATGGCTGAGGCCATGAAGGGTGTCGAAAATGCGACGGCGGAAAGAGACAGGTACGAGTGAACGTGGTCGACCAAGAGACACATCACACAACAGGGTTGTGTGATTGGGTTCAAAGGGAATGTCCTTAAGTTGAAGGCCGGTGAGATTGCTGTCCAGCAGGCAGCCATATCGACTGGGTCTGCGAGCTGTGTGGTTGCAAAGGCAGTGCCTCCACTGATGGCCGAAATGGCAGCACGGGAAAGAGCGTCTGCTACCATGTTGTCCTTGCCTGCCACGTGTCTAATGTCCACGGTGAATTCTGATCGCTGAGAGCTGGCGCAGACCAGGCATCCGAGATCTTACCGAGGGCAAACGTGAGTGGTTTGTGGTTGGTAAACAGTGAGAACTGGCGTCCTTCCAGGAAATACCTGAAGTGACGGATAGCCGCGTGGGCAGCAAGCAATTCTCTGTCGAATGCACTATATCTGGTCTGGGCTGGCCGGAGCTTGCAGCTGAAGAAGGCCAGCGGTCACCAGAGGCCATCTGTGAATTGCTCAAGAGTGCCTCCAATGGCCATATCTGAAGCATCAACGGTTACAACCGTGGGAGCATCTGAACGGGGATGGACCAGGAGGGCAGCAGAGGCCAGAGCAGTCTTTGCATCACGGAATGCTTTGTCCATGGTGGTCGACCATTTCACCGGAGAGGTCCTGGCGGGATGGCCAACCAAAGCAGTGTAGAGAGAATGAAGTAGCTGGGCAGTGGCAGGTACAAACCTGTGGTAAAAGTTAATTACTCCGAGGAAGGCCTGCAATTCTTTGATTACTGCCGGGCGGGGGAAATCTTGTATGGCTGTCACCCGAGTTGGCATGGGTCATATGCCCTCGGCGTTGACCACGTGGCCGAGGAAGGCTATCTCATCAACACCGAAGACACACTTGCCTGGGTGAATGACGAGGCCGTGCTGTTCAAGGTGATCGAAAACTGCAGTGAGATCCCAAAGATGCTCATCAGGGGAGGAACTGGCTACCAGGATGTCATCTAGGTAAATAAATATGCCATGCAAACCCCGCAAGACCGTGTCCATCAGTCTCTGAAATGCTTGGGCTGCGTTTGCAAGGCCGAAAGGGGTTCGCAGAAACTCGAAAAGGCCAAAAGGAGTAATCACTGCTGTCTTGGGGCTGTCCATAGCACATACCGGAATCTGGTGATAGCCCTTAATCAGGTCAATCGATGAGAAAATGGCCATACCAGCGAGTTGGCCGGCGAAGTCTTGGATGTGAGGCACCAGGTAGCAGTCAGTCTTGATGCTGCCATTGAGACGTCTAAAGTCCCCGCATGGGCGCCAACCACCACCAGGTTTGGGTGCAATGTGAAGTGGGGACGCCCATTGACTGGAGGAGCGCCGGACGATCCCAAGGTCTTCCATCTCTTTGAATGCAGCCTTTGCGACAGCAAGTTTGTCGGGGAACAAATGCCGGGCTGGCGAGCGGAGAGGAGGAGACTGACCAGTATCTATACAAAGCTCGACCCCATGGGGGACTCTGTCCTTACGAAAAGACAACTCAGTGAGTTTGGGCCTAGAGGCGAGTAGGTTGGCATAGACATTGTTTACCTGAGGTTTGACTACGGTCAAAGGTACTGGTTGACACACAATGCTGGGTGTGGTGATGGTGGCGTGCGTGGCAGAGTGAACGAGGCATTGTCCTCCCAGGTCGACTAGCAGTCCGTTGTCACATAAGAAGTCTGCCCCAAGGATGGCCTGGTTCACGTCAGCAATGATGAAAGACTCTTGGAAGCGCTTGCTCCCAAACTGGAGTGGAATGCGACGTGTGCCATAGGTTTTAATTTGGCTGCCACTAGTGGGGCAGAATGGGCAGAGGAAGCGGCTGCGCGGTGGTCAGCAGGAGAAGCCGGGATGAGAGAGACTTCTGCACCAGTGTCGATGAGGAAGGAGCGTCCCGAGGATATGTAGAAGCTTTGAGGTTGTTGCGCCAGCCACCACAGCTACTGGTAGCCGGCGTTGGCGTTTCCCACTGACGGTGTCTTAGCTAGGGGAATATGGGCCATCTGGCAGTTGTTCTGGGTGCATCTCCTTGCCTCCGTTCCATACCGCCCATGGTAGAAATACAGACTGGTGTCGGTCTTAGTCCTGCGCTTTTGGCGTTTGTGGTCAATGGCTGCAACATCGACGTTGCCAACAAGTGATGATGGCTAGTTCAGGCGAGCACCGTAGAGCATGAAGTAGGCATCAGCTTGTTCAGCCAGCTGATGGGTTGTCAGAGCCAGGTGGTCTTGGACATCTGCTGGAAGCTGTCGTAGCAAAAGGGCCTTAAACAGGATGTGCTCGGAGTCCTCTCCAATGGGTAGGGATGCAAGCATCTTACTGAGGAGTGCTGATGGTGTTCCATCACCCCATTAGTTATGGGGGACTAAGTCGATTAATTCAATTCTCACCAAAAAGATGAAGCTTATTTCAAACCCTTCAGGCACAATTGTCACTACTTGGTGCTCGAATATGCAAGATGCAGAGTACAACAGCGGAGTGGTAGTGTGCTTACAGCATACAGTGCACACCTGTCAGGCTCTGTTTTCATTCTCATCATTGGAGAACAAAACTCATTAAAGATCTTTGACTGAGTGTAATTGCAAATGACCGTTTCCTTTTTCTGACTCTGGAAGACCAACACGACTCAAGGCATTCTCAATCTTCTCAAGTATCAGATATCACAAGTCAATCCAGACCTCCATTAAAGAGGGCAAAGGAGAGAGTCAAAAGAAAATGAATTGATTAGAGTGCATAACCACATGCAACACAATACATCACAGAATTTTTGTACCATAGGTGGAGGTACCAGGGGGCCATGGCCTTGCAGATTGTTGGCATCATACATTTTGCCCCCACCCTCACTCCCTAGTGTTGCACATGATATGAATCTACAGGTCTACAGGTAAAAAATCAAAATGTGTAATGCCACTGCTCAATTAACAACATTCCTGATACCAATAACTCATGTGACTAGGTCGCATCGAGTGCCTATGCAGTGTTTGAGTGCTGTAGAGTTGCTTCTGGGCCTTAGCAATGCTCATATTGACAGATGTCCTCTAGAATACGTGTACTTAGATTTTAGATTGTGGTAAAATGAATCCTGAGGAAGAAGTCTCTGCCTCTCCAATCTGGCACCCTCATCTCAAGAAAGACTGTCCCATCCAAAGAAGAGCAACTAAGTTTAGCATCAGAGAGTTTTCATCAGACTACAGATATCACCGTATGATGACTCTGGAACTAAATGGTATCTTACTTTTTGTTATAAAAAAACACCATCTGAACATTTCAATATTCTTAATTACATTTCTATGTCCACTATAACTATATACCAGATCTATACTACTATAGTAATCATCTAATCAAACATGTTCATGCTCGTAATGTAAAGAACCTCCACTCATTTTTCACTCGCATTCCTCGTCTTTGGAACTCACTCCTTGTGAATCTTTCTTTATCTACTATAAAAAACTCGTAATTTCTTAATCACCCAAACAAATAATTCATGCTCATCATTTTCTATGTCCATGTAACAAATGCACTAATATACCATCCCCCCCTAACTTCCACCACTTAAATCTGGCTACTTGATTTTGACTTGTAGACCCTCTTTCTCCCTAATCATGGTCACCACTCATGTTTCTATATATATATATATGTATATATATGTACTGTAAAGTAGTAATAATGATAATAGTAATAATAACAATAATAACAATAATAACAACAATAATAATAACAATAATAATAACAACAACAACAATAATATCAAGAGGTTGGGTGAGAAAAGTTGGATTTGTAGTCCTTGTTCTCAGAGTGGAAATTATTTCGTTAGGGCAAATGTGGACAGAAAAGTAGCTGAAGCCTCAGAAAAGAGGGAAGAAGCACTGGTTGGGATGAATGTTGATGAGAGGGTTCAAAAGGAGACACGAGAGAGAGCAATGGAAAATGTAAAGGTTTTTTAAGGACAAAATTGTTTTTGAATTGTTAAGTAACATAAAAGAACAGTATCGGCAGAAAGGGATGGTTTATAGACACTAATACTACTAACACAATACAGCTGCCGATGAGGGAGGTGCTAAAGCAACTGGAACATAGGGATGCTGGGTATAGTGGAAAGCCATGAAATGGGAGGTGTACTCATGAATACATTGCTAAGGGTGGAAGAGCTGGAAAAACAAGTTGAATATAAGCAGAGAAGGATTGAAGTTTGGAGGAGAAAGCTAAACCAGTTGGGGGTTGTAGAGGAAGTTGAACCAGAGGGTCATGAAGGAAGGTGGTAAAGGAATAGGACAAGCAAAGTTGGTGAAGGATGGAGGCAATATGTATGAGGAAATTGTCAAGAGGGAAGAAGAAAATTTTCAGGATATACTGAGCGAACTTGTAGGGAGGCCATTCATCATGCAAAAGAGAGGAAGATACAAGAGAAGGAAAGAGAGTCTGAGGGGAAATGGAGGTGCGTATATGGTGAAGGGGGTAAATCGGCAGCATCAAGATTAGCTAAAGGGTCTCCAGCAGGTAAAACAACAGAAGGCATGCGGGGAAAGAAGTCGGTATGGAAAAGAGTAGCGGGGAGAGGGGGGAGTGGTGGGAATGTGGATGGATGCCAGGAAGAAGAGTCGAGTGGAACAACATGTTTACCGCAGCTTGGTATATGTGGGTTGTGTGTGTGTGTGTGTGTGTGGGGATGGGGGGAGACACTCTGGCCAGACAACACAGAGGGGTTGGAGGGAGGCTAGGACCATCAGGTGTGGGAGCACTGGGAGGGGAGTCATTCATCAGGGAAGGAGCACCTGTTGGTCAAAGAAAATATGTCAAAGATCACGAACATGAAGGACAAGTCTCAGATGTGAGTGCAAAAAGTTTGTTAAGGAGGGTGGGGTGGGAGAGGGACCAAAGATAGGGAAACTGGGCGATTGAGTGTGGCATTTGTGTAGAGAATGGCAGTATGGAGTAGAGGAGAAACTTGTGAGGATGTGAATAGGATTGTATAGTGGGGTGGTGACGACGGTGATATTGAACGGAAGGAGGTCAAGGTGGTTCGCTGTGGAGAATGGACTTAGGCAGGGATGTCCTTTGTCTCCACTTCCTTATTTGATGGGAATGGCAGAGGAGTTGGAGAGTAAGATAAGCAAGATAAGCAAGGTCATGGTATATAGTAGGGAAGAAGGAAGCAGGAGTGAATTGGAGGATTTGGTAAGGATATATTGAAAAAGGTCAAAGAATTCAAGTACTTGGGAGTATGGTTTGATAGGAAACTAAGGGGTGATGTTCAGTTAGAGAAGATGGCAAAGAACGCAGAAGAGTGGGTTGGAAAGGTGACATGGATGAGTAGAGTAAATGGGCAGGTGGAAGTAGACAGAGGAAGAATGGTGTGGGAGCTTCTAGTGAACGGGAGGACATAATGCTTGCAAGAAGTTGGAGTCAGCACAGATGAGAGTGGGTAGGTGATTTTTAGGGGCAAGTAATCCAGTAGCAAGAGTGGCAATATGGGGAGATATGGGATGGAGGAAACTAGAGGAGAGGAGGAAAGAGATGAAGGTTTTGCTTGGTAAGAGATTAGAGGTGTTGGAACAGAGCAGATTGGTAAAAATAGTTGTAAGAGAGGTTGAAGGAATCAGATGGTGGGACAAATATGAGATCTTGAGGAGAAAATACGAACTAAACAACAAGGTTGGGTCAGTATGTAAGTGGAAGGGTAAAATGAAGGTGAGAAATGAGAAGGACTGGGAGGAGGAAGTAAATGGCAGGGGTACGCTGAAGTTGTATAAATTGGCAAAGAATGGCGCAGGGGTGGAGAGGTATACGAGGTCCATGCATGGACATGGAAGGTGCAGGTTGCAATTTCGACCGAGGACTGCATCAGCTGGGCTGTTAGAGGAAAGCAGAGATGTGGAGATAGTTATAGATGAGAGGAGTATCATGTGTGATAGTGGGAGCAGGGGAAGAACATTTCTTGGTGATATGTGGGGAATTTGAGAGGGATCAGCTAGAATTGTAGGGACTGGAGATTGGCTCGATGAATATAGAAGAGTGGGTAAGGATGGAAAGGTGGCATTGCTGTTGGGGAAAGCTGTGGAGAGAGTACGTGATGCAGTGATGGAGGAGGTGGGCGAGTGTATTATGTATTGGGTAAGGAAGTGGTGGCAGAGGAGAAAGGAACGCGAGTCGAGGAATGATCTTTGGTCCCCTCCCCTCCCCACTCCGTGAGCAGCGGATCACACATAACTATTATATAGTATTATGGATATTATAGTCATGTTGATAAATATAGTGTTAGTTACTGTTACATAGTCTCACACTGTGCTGTAGTATATATGGTGGCCTTAACAGTAGCAAGATTAAATCATAAGCAGTGCTGACCCAGTAGTTAGCCATGAAAGATCCACTTGGTTTTATTATTCTGGTAATGATGACTGCATCCTGCAAAGGCTGAAGAGGAAAAGTGTTTTGTGTTTTTTTGGTGTGTGTGTGTGTGTGCGTGTGCGTGAAATAATGTTACTGTTAATTACCAATCTGTATCTTTAAAATTCCTAATGTATAAAGCTTTAGAGGAGAGGCACATGCATGAGGGCTTGAACCATACACCAGGAATTACAACTAGCATCAAGTCAATCAGCAGACAAAATTTGGCTATTTCTAGCTAAGTCTCTGAGACAGTTTATGCTGTCATACTCTAGCAAAATAATCTAGCTAACTTCTCATTAAAAATTATTCGTGTTCAAAACCAAAACACGAAACCAATAATAACTTTATTGCCTTCATCCCTGCGTCATCCACAGTGGATCAACTTCCTTAGTCTCAGATAAAGCTTCTACATTCTATCTGTCCACCTCACCTGTAGCTATAACTACTGCATTGTATATAGTAGGCATGAACAAAAGAAAGAAATCATCAGACTTCTAAGTGGTCACAGTTTGGGTACACAACTCACCTCGTTGTGGTTTTCAATACAGTTCTTGACCCTAGAGTGGTGAGGGAAAGCCATAGCTACAAACCACAACTCTATTACCAGCTGCACTGGTCTGGGCTTGGAGATTCAGAAATAATTATGTACAGGGATTTTTGTGTGCATGTGCATAATGCTACGACAAATATTGTTTTCATAGCAGACTTCAGAAAAGGAGCTAGGGAAAAGTTAAAGCGTGCTTTCTTCAACAGCAGAACAAAGAGAACTGAGATCGGAAGGGAAAAAGAGCGAGTGATAGACTAGGCGAGCGAGAACCACAACAGCCATGATGGAGAAGCTGTGGTAAAGCTTCTACCCTCCATGTTTCTATAATGTTTCATTCTGACACTCTAGGTATGTAGGTTTGCTAAACTGGAAATAATCATCAGTGCTAAACCGGTAATGATCTTTCTTCTCTGTCACCACTTCCTTACCCAATACATAATACACTCACCCACCTCCTCCATCACTGCATCACTTACTCTCTCCACAGCTTTTCCCAACAGCAATGCCACCTTTCTATCCTTACCCACTCTTCTATATTCATCCAGCCAATCTCCAGTCCCTGCAATTCTAGCTGTATCGAGCCGGTTCTTGTCCAGTTTGCAATCCGTAGGCTACTTCTAACAATTCAAGCAATATAATCTTATGACATCAATAATTTACAGATAAGTATATAGGTATAACTATGCTGAACTGGCTGTGGTCCCCCGATTGGAAATTGCTAGCCTGTTATCTGTGCTCAGAGGCAGCTCTGCTCGAGTGCGTTTCTTAGGCACAAAATGTGGAAGTAGGCAAGTGCATGCAATTTTTTGGCAACTGATTTTTTAAATTTTTTTAAAAATGTACTCGTGTTTGCTGCGAGAATACTTGTGAGGTTTGGATACCATTAGTTCTAGTGACCTAAGTCGGGCATATAGGGAGCCACATTCAAAGCTCTGTCTACTGAGAAGCTGGACACACATACTTACTTATGTTTCTATATAGCTTTTGTTTACTAATAGCTTCTGGGAAGTTGTCTGGGAGGTTAGTTAAAAAATTAGGATGTTTCTTGACACCATAACCAATGCTTATCCAGACATGGAAGTGCTAATACTAGCAGTGCAGGAAAGTAAGGACTGACTTCAGAGGAGACTTGGTCGAATAGGAAGTAAGTACTGAGTCATGTCTCAAGTGAAGTGCCATTGGGTTAGTGCCTCTGATATCCATGAACAGGATCTCCATCAGTATATACAAGCTTGAGGGAAATTGGGAGGCAACCAGTTCCTGATGAGGGGGAATAAAAGCTAGCCAGCAGCGAGGTTACATAGGATGCAATTACAGTGAAGTAAGGTCAAGAGACAAGATGTCTTTGAATCTTGACTGGACTTGAAGGTGTTTGAGGATGACTGGACTTGGGGGGTGGTCGAGGATGACTGGACTTGGAGGTGGTTGAGGATGACTGGACTTGCAGCTGGTTGAGGATGTCTGGACTTGGAGGTGGTTGAGGATGACTGGACTTGGAGGTGGTTGAGGATGACTGGACTTGGAGGTGGTTGAGGATGTCTGGACTTGGAGGTGGTTGAGGATGACTGGACTTGGAGGTGGTTGAGGATGACTGGACTTGGAGGTGTTTGAGGATGACTGGACTTGGAGGTGGTTGAGGATGACTGGACTTGGAGGTGGTTGAGGACGACTGGACTTGGAGGTAATTGAGGATGACTGGACTTGGAGGTGTTTGAGGATGACTGGACTTGCAGGAGTTGAGGATGTCTGGACTTAAAGGTGGTTGAGGATGACTGGACTTGGAGGTGGTTGAGGATGACTGGACTTGGAGGTGGTTGAGGATATCTGGACTTGGAGGTTGGTTGAGGATGACTGGACTTGGAGGTGGTTGAGGATGACTGGACTTGGAGGTGTTTGAGGATGTCTGGACTTGGAGGTGGTTGAGGATGACTGGACCTTAACCAAGGCTATATAATATATATATATATACAGATTAAGATATTTAACTACCAATCAATGCTAGCAATATTCTCAGAACCCAACAATCAAGGGAGGCTATTATAATTGATCATTGGATTCTGAGAATATTGCTCGTTGATTGGTGGAAAATATTATGTTTACATATATATGAGTCACTTGATCAAAGCATTTATGAATCAATGTACATACTGCCAACAGTATAAATACATAATATGAATAAGTGATAAATAATAGAACAGCAGAATTAAGTGTTATATGAGGTGGTGTTCAAAAGTACTGCCACTTGCCCAGAATCATATCCTTGATGGCCTCCACATATTGCGCAGGAACCCAGTATACCCAGTACCTAGACCGCTCGGTAGGCCCCAGCTGAAAGCCCTAGAACAAGCATTGTGATAAGGATGTAGTTCAATGGGTGTGGCTCTGGTGGCATGTAGTGAACATGTATCATATACACATGAGATGGGCGGTAGCGCCAGGGCAATGGCTAGGTTTAGCAACAGGGTAATAGATAGATTTAGGCTAATGGCCACAGCAGCAGCAGCAGCAAAGTTAAATCATATCTTTCCATTCGGTTGGTCTCCCATGCAGAGTTCCATGGAGAGTGTGGACTCTGCAAATTTCATTTTTAATGCTATACAAATTAGAATATAGTCTCCAACGACGTCGAGGTCTTATAAGTCATCTCTGTAGATCAGGATAACTTAGAAAAACTGCAAGAAATAGAGCAGCCAAAGAAAGCATGCCTAATGTGCGTGCTCAAAGTGTACATAACAAACAATGCTCCATTCACGAAGGGTAAGTGCATCAACCTAGTTCACTGTAAGGGCTTATTTTGTCCTCCCCTAGAATGAGTGATCACTGCCACAATTGAGTGCCTGGGCCTATCACAGCCATAAGTGAGTGCCTGGGCTTATCACTGCCACAATTGAGTACCTGGGCCTATCACAGCCACAAGTGAGTGCCTGGGCCTACCACAGCCACAAGTGAGTGCCTGGGCTTATCACATCCACAAGTGAGTGCCTGGGCTTATCCAGCCACAAGTGAGTGCCTGGGCTTATCACTGCCACAAGTGAGTGCCAGCCACAAGTGAGTGCCTGGGCTTATCACAGCCACAAGTGAGTGCCTGGGCTTATCACATCCACAAGTGAGTGCCTGGGCTTATCCAGCCACAAGTGAGTGCCTGGGCTTATCACAGCCACAAGTGAGTGCCAGCCACAAGTGAGTGCCTGGGCTTATCACAGCCACAAGTGAGTGCCTGGGCTTATCACAGCCACAAGTGAGTGCCAGCCACAAGTGAGTGTCTGGGCTTATCACAGCCACAAGTGAGTGCCTGGGCCTATCACAGCCACAAGTGAGTGCCTGGGCCTATCACAGCCACAAGTGAGTATTGGGCTTATCACAGCCACAAGTGAGGGCCTGGGCCTATCACAGCCACAAGTGACTGCCTGGGCTTATCACTGCCACAAGTGAGTGCCTGGGCCTATCACAGCCACAAGTGAGTGCCTGGGCCTATCACTCACAAGTGAGTGCCTGGGCCTATCACAGCCACAAGTGAGTGCCTGGGCTTATCACTGCCACAGTTAATGTGAAAGATACTTCTAGAGTGGAATATAAAATTAAAAAAGGTCTTATATCTCAATAATTGTTCGACCACATTTAGATGAGTTTTGGCCATCTGGTCACACAAGGGCTACTTAAGCATACACCACTTGCCATATAGAGCAGCTAATCTGGCAAAAGAACACTTCCCGAATAATGATTTCCTTTGAGTAGTACAACAGACATTAATTATCAAGAGAAGGGAACGCTGTCTCTTTCTATTTTTTGAGTTACATATAATTGCTAGTGCATATGTATGTGCAAGCAATGGTGGGAAACTCATACTAGTTCTCCCACAATGCATGGAGCATAAGGAATCACTGCACATGTGCCAGTATGATATTCACATTCACACAGAGAAGCTTGAAGCAGGAGAAGCCACACAAAACAGCTTCCAGCAAGAGAAATAGAAACAGACTGAGGAAGGAGTCCGGATGAAAACAAGTATGAGAGAAAGGCCCTGCACTGTCTATATTTGTGTCGAGTAAGTTTGGAGCAGATAATGAAGGTAATGAGTAGCCAGCAACAAATGCACAGACAGTGAGTATGCAAGGAGAGAGCAGCAAATCTCTGAGCAACATTAGCAACATTCGTAGAGACAAAGTGGACATGCCAGGAGAGAACATAATAAATAGCTAATTCACTGACCCTGAGCAGTGCCAACAACACCGAGATAGGAAGAGAAAAAGTGGACATACCAGGATAGAGCAGAAAATGTAAGCAGCAATATCTGGCTAATGAGGCCAAGTGGAATGAGAGAACACAGCCCTATACACTGCTGAGACAATCCTCTTTTTTTTTTTAAAGGCTTCTTTCTGGTTACATATTAACTGCTATGGCACGGGCATCTAGTATAGCATACAGGTTGAGGAGCTATGACACGGGCATCTATGTAGTATACTACACTGGTTCAGGAGCTATGACACAGACATCTACAGTATACTACGCTGGTTCAGGAGCTATGACATGGGCATCTAGTATACTACACTGGTTCAGGAGCTATGACATGGGAATCTAGTATACTACACTACAGGAACTATGGCACAGGCATCTAGTATACCACAGGAAGTGCTGTAATGAGATTCATAAGTAACAATCGCATGAACTGTCAAGCCAATGCAACTGGTCAAGCATACTTGCCAAGTCTCTCGTTTGTCTAGCGCGAGACATATATACCACAGAGCTGGAAAGAGTGTAGTTTCTGTCAGTGCAGAGATGGCAGCTCATTGTGTGCAAGCTGCAGCTGAACTCGTTGCAAATGTAGGGAAGAGTCATGTGGTTATCTTGCGATCACCAATATAGAGTGCATGTCCAGATTATAATAGCAAGGCCAGGCACATTTTTAGCATAACATTTATTTATTTATAGATACAGTGTTAATGCCAGGACTGTTTGATGTGCATGTGCTGTATCTGGTATTAGTGTGGGCCAGGACTGTTTGATGTGCATGTTAATGGCATGGATAAAGAGGGCATACAAGAAGTCCAACGGCCACTCGAGGACCTCATCAGGAGATAGCATGACTATTTTACCCTGTAGCGCACAGTGCAGGGACTATAGCTAGCCAGCACAACCACTTCCTCCTATAAAACAGAGCACAGCGAGGCAATGGTTATGATTGCGCACAGACCCTCACCATGATGTGATATTCTTCCTGTCCAGCGATGGGTTCAGACACGATCTTTTTAATAGATCCTAGCGGAATCTTTTCTGTTCGTTCTGCAGATAATGGACCACAAACATTTGCATATAAATAACTAACTCATACATCAATTAACAATAAAATAACAAACATAAATAGCTGACAACCATTCACTCAAACTTCACTTCTCTGAACACGCCGGTCAAACCTACGCTAGGGTCATTCCATGTCAAATCAACTGAAAATCTGCCTTCATCTCTCAGATTTTTGTAAAATTTTGGGGAATGATTGGGATCCATGAGTAACGGCCAGAGCTAAAATATTTTTGGTCCCACCCACCTAATTAGTGAGATACGTGCCAACGAACATTGGGCTAACTAGGAAATTCAAATTCCCGTATCTTTGCTCCTGCAGAGCTGGTTCTGGAGTCATTTTGAAGCTCTTTTCAAGGCCTATAATTGTCTCCGACAATCTTTCTTTTCAAATCAACCAGAAAAAAGGTATCACAATTTATAAACTTCAAACTTGAACTCCCCAAAACCATATCCTTCAAATTTTTTAATTTTTTTGCTAAAGGTAGCTTATGATGTAAACAAGCTTCCCTGTAAATTTTGTGATGGGCACTCGGACAGTTTTTGAGTTATGAACAATTATGTATGGCATGTCAATTCAAAAATGGCTAATTAATGGACTACCAGAATGTTGCACAGTATGGTACACACTAAGATAAAGTCAACTTGTATTGAGTTCATGTTCACACATTTATATCTGTAACTGTCTTAGGTTTTCATTTTCTTTTTCAATGCAGCAACAGCAGCACTGGATTCTCTGTTGGAAATGGAATATGTTCTTCCCGTCGCAGTGATTGGTTCAACAGTTGTTAGCACATCTTGGCAGTGAACTGTCAGTTGGTCTGGTGGGTCCGGATATATGTATGATGGGGACGGTCCATGGGGATAGAGGAAGGTACTACCTCATGCTTCTCTGGTGTGCATTCCTTGACAATTGCAACCCACCAGTAGCCATTATAAGCCACTGTGACATAACCATTTATGGCTGTGATCAATCATCTCGGGAGTAAGATTCACAAGTTCCTATCGCTCCTGAGATGAGGATGAAAAGGTTCGAACTGTGACCGTTGCCTTACAGATTGGAATGAAGCAATGCAAATTGTGTGTGCCCGGGATTGTGCGTGCCTCTTCAAATCTCACTTTGAGTAGTTTGGCTTCTTGTTCATACTGTTCCGTTGTTGTAAACTGACAGCAGTTGATATTCTCTATCTCTGAATCTGTGAATTCAAAAAGTTGGCGAGGAGTGGTGATCTGTTGATCATATGGTCGTTGGAGACTGTCTCTAGCTGCTAACCTCTTTATTGTCCCACCAATTCCATCGGATGGTCCTTTCCCATGTGATGTAGCAAAAAAGTGTCATTCAGCTTGGACCCAAAATCATCTTTATGGAAGCACAAATTGATAAAGTTCTTCCGATTCATGTACTGGGCAGCGCAACCATCAGAGAAATAGTCAATTCTTTTAGGGTCCTGACCAAGTTTCTTAGTGAGGAACTGAAGCAGCAGTTTTTTTAAAACAGATGAACTGCCACAGTATCATGAATGTTACATTCTGATATGATGACGAAATTTGTGTGTTCAGGTGTTTTATCTTGCTTGTCACGCCGATAATAACACACGAAGGGGTGGATTGTTGCCTGGAGATTGTTCCAGTGGAATGACTGAGCTGCATCCTGAATTATGAAACTGTACTTCTCCGCGAAGTCTGCAATGACCAAGAACTCTCCAGGTTCAAGCGCATTTTTCAGATGCTGAAGGTAACCTGCTTGTTGCTTGGCAATGAAATCATGCAACAGTTTCTGAAGATATTTTGGAAAGATTCTATATAGAAAGTCAGCAACTGTCTGAACTTTGGTCTCAAGGTTTGAACGATCTGTTGAAGTCCACTTTTGTACTGCACCTGATCAATCATGTTGTCTTGCATATATGCTTCAAGCTTTTCTTGAAGACCATCAGTTCCAGGACACTCTGAACACTTGCCAAGAAAACACTCAATGCGAGGAGGGTTGCACTGAATAGCTGCAAGGCAGTGACGGTAGTGTTTGAACTCACCATCAGTCACAGAATCTAACTTTGCCCCAGCAAACACGAGTTTTAGATTTCGGTATGTTGTACAAACACAGACGGAGTGTGTCTCACTTGATCCTGCTAGTAGACACTCCCTTGGACGAAGTTGACCAAATTTTGAAAACCGAATCTTGGTTTCTGGATGGGTCTCCCTGAAAAGTTCATATGCTTCCTTCAGATTACAGAGCACCAAATGTTTTTGCACTTGTTGCTTTTTTCCATCCACTGGAACAGAAACAAAGTCTTTCATGCCAGGCATTTGTCTGCTTATGGTCTCAGACAGATAGAACTTCCGGGCTGCTTCATCAGTTTCTTGAGAAATCACTTTCCTGTCTATGGGTTAGGCATTGCAAGAATCTCTTGTTCTTTGACAATTGCCTTAGCCATGTAATTTAATGCATTAAATTCCTTTTCGATTTCAGAAATTGACCAGCTTTTAGGAAGAATCGTTAGCACTTGCATTTGTTCACTTTTGTTCGTTGTTGATTCAAATTTTTCCTCGAGTTGTTGAATCATCTGTCCAGCATCATGGAGTTTGGTCACTGACTTTCCTGTAGCCATTTCCAATGTTTTCCTCACAGTGCCACCGATTTTCTTAGTTTTAATTTCAAATATTTAATCTGCATCTAGTCTCTTCTTTTTAATGGGTGATTCTCCAAGAAGTCCCAAAGACTCCTTCAGTGTTTTCATATCTGCCTCAGGAGAATGATATGTGAAATCACTGGAACAGCGTGAATTGGAAATCCACCATCAGTAGCATTGTCTTCACTACTGCTACTAGTGCTGCTAGTCACTGGTAATGGTATATCACTCTCTACCAAATCCAGTGGTAGTTTTGCAAGTTTCTTGCGACACTGGGTACAAATCTTGTGTCCATGTTTTACTTTGAGGCTTGGATGTTCTGCAATAGCTCTTTCAGTTATAGCCCTCAAACCAGACATCTTTTTTTTGGTGTGAAGTCCAAAGGGGTTACAACAGGATGTTTGCGTAAGAAGAATTCTGCCCTAGCCTTTGACATCTTGTTGAAGTGAATTTAGAAGTGACTATAATTGATTGAAGCAGTGTTATGATAAAAAGAAAATAATAATTATTTCTTGAAGTCATTTTTCACTTTTACAGTGGATACGGGTTGTTCTTTTGAGAGGAAGTTGGACGAGGGCAATCCGATCCAGAGAATGGCGCCATTGTCCCCGTCTCAAAGCAGTTCTATAAATGAGTTCTCATTGCACTGTCACTGGAGGAATTTTGTGGCAAACAGCAGTTGCTGTAGTATCACAAAGAGGCCACAGCATGCTACACCAATTCATTGCACATTCGTTAAATGAACTGTGTGACCCCTGCCTTTACCTTAACAAGAGAGAATTTGATTATTGCTGATTCTAGTGGCTTTCAGGCAGTCATATACTATGACATCACCTTTAAACATTATCAATCCATATTGCTCTCATTGAGAAATCCTGATTCCAATATTTCTTTCCACTGGCCAAGTCGAGTATTGAGCAGACTGTTGACTGCTACTAACTGCGCTGCAAAAGCGTTTGTGCAGCATTGATATGCCTATCAATCACATCCCCCCAATCAAGTACTTCTTCGTCTCTGATTCTGAGGATTAGATCAGGTAGCCAGAATTCTATACTAACCTGTTGTGCTCCTGCATTGACAATATCAATTATCAATTGGATATTTTTTGCTACCAGTTTTATTTTTAGGCAAGATCTTGCCAGGGTTGATAATTTCCTCTACATTGCTATTCCTGCTTATGCTTCTCTGGTGGTGGACTCCTGTAGATGTGTGTGTTGATTGCTACTCTGCTTATGCTTCTCTGGTGGTGGACTCCTGTAGATGTGTGTGTTGATTGCTACTCTGCTTATGCTTCTCTGGAGGTGGACTCCTGTAGATGTGTGTGTTGATTGCTACTCTGTTTATGCTTCTCTGGTGGTGGACTCCTGTAGATGTGTGTGTTGATTGCTACTCTGCTTATGCTTCTCTGTAGGTGGACTCCTGTAGATGTGTGTGTTGATTGCTCTCTGCTTATGCTTCTCTGGTGGTGGACTCCTGTAGATGTGTGTGTTGATTGCTCTCTGCTTATGCTTCTCTGGTGGTGGACTCCTGTAGATGTGTGTGTTGATTGCTACTCCGCTTATGCTTCTCTGGTGGTGGACTCATGTAGATGTGTGTGTTGATTGCTACTCTGCTTATGCTTCTCTGGAGGTGGACTCCTGTAGATGTGTGTGTTGATTGCTACTCTGCCTATGCTTCTCTGGTGGTGGACTCCTGTAGATGTGTGTGTTGATTGCTCTCTGCTTATGCTTCTCTGGAGGTGGACTCCTGTAGATGTGTGTGTTGATTGCTACTCTGCCTATGCTTCTCTGGAGGTGGACACCTGTAGATGTGTGTGTTGATTGCTCTCTGCTTATGCTTCTCTGGAGGTGGACTCCTGTAGATGTGTGTGTTGATTGCTACTCTGCTTATGCTTCTCTGGTGGTGGACTCCTGTAGATGTGTGTGTTGATTGCTCTCTGCTTATGCTTCTCTGGTGGTGGACTCCTGGATGTGTGTGTTGATTGCTACTCAGCTTATGTTTATCTGGAGGTGGACTCCTGTAGATGTGTGTTGATTGCTCTCTGCTTATGCTTCTCTGGTGGTGGACTCCTGGATGTGTGTGTTGATTGCTACTCTGCTTATGTTTCTCTGGAGGTGGACTCCTGTAGATGTGTGTGTTGATGGCACCTTTTTGGGTGGATGAGGCTAATTATTGCATGTGGATCCATCATGGTGTGGAATATCAGCACCTTTCTGCTGAGAAGCACATGACGAGTAAAACGATTTGTTTTGCAGTTGCACCATCCACCATAAAACTCATGTTGAGGATTTGAAAGCTTAGCTGTTTCATGGAGAGATACAGTACCACTGTTGCCAGCCTGCGGTCAATAAGACAAGTTTTCCATAATGGATTCCAAACCAACCTCCCCAAGCATTTTTGTAGTATATATACCATGCTTACACCTCTAGTAGGAAACAGAATGAAACACTAAAATTTAGACAATGGCAGCAAGACTGTTACTGTCTAAAAGTGTCCTTATAGCAACATTTTCCAAACACCAGGACAGACATACATACATCAGGTGATACTTCAAATCAAAATCACACAAAGACGTCGATGCACGTCTGTGGAAGTATCAATCTAAAGAATACATCAATCTAAAGAATACAAAACCCCGGTTGCAGCTCAGGGTCTAAACTTTTTTGTATTTTTATCTGCAATATTTGGTTTGAATGTGCTTAGCATTCTGGAGGTATCATTTATCACCTTTCATGCAGATATTACCAAGCCCTGTATTTTCATCAAGTTCAGAATGTGATCGAGATAAACTGTGACACTGTGTCAAAGGGAGGGGGTTCACCTCAGGACTTTCTTTCAACTTGGGATCTAATGGTGGGCCATTGTCTTGATTGTTAAGACTGCTAGGCCAGATATTCATGGCATTTTTTTAAACTTAGCCTCTTTTCTTCTCTTTTCTTCTTGTACACCATCGTCACTCTGCAGGTGATGATAGTCTTGATGTTTGTTGCAAGTCCCTTACACCATCGTCACTCTGCAGGTTATGATAGTCTTGATGTTTGTTGCAAGCCCCTTACACCATCGTCACTCTGCAGGTGATGATAGTCTTGATGTTTGTTGCAAGCCCCTTACACCATCGTCACTCTGCAGGTGATGATAGTCTTGATGTTTGTTGCAAGTCCCTTACACCATCGTCACTCTGCAGGTGATGATAGTCTTGATGTTTGCTGCAGGCCCCTTACACCATCGTCACTGCAGGTGATGATAGTCTTGATGTTTGTTGCAAGCCCCTTACACCATCGTCACTCTGCAGGTGATGATAGTCTTGATGTTTGTTGCAAGTCCCTTACACCATCGTCACTCTGCAGGTGATGATAGTCTTGATGTTTGCTGCAGGCCCCTTACACCATCGTCACTCTGCAGGTGATGATAGTCTTGATGTTTGCTGCAGGCCCATTACACCATCGTCACTCTGCAGGTGATGATAGTCTTGATGTTTGTTGCAAGCCCCTTACACCATCGACACTCTGCAGGTGATGATAGTCTTGATGTTTGTTGCAAGTCCCTTACACCATCGTCACTCTGCAGGTGATGATAGTCTTGATGTTTGCTGCAGGCCCCTTACACCATCGTCACTCTGCAGGTGATGATAGTCTTGATGTTTGCTGCAGGCCCCTTACACCATCGTCACTCTGCAGGTGATGGTAGTCTTGATGTTTGTTGCAAGTCCCTTACACCATCGACACTCTGCAGGTGATGATAGTCTTGATGTTTGTTGCAAGTCCCTTACACCATCGTCACTCTGCAGGTGATGATAGTCTTGATATTTGCTGCAGGCCCATTACACCATCGTCACTCTGCAGGTGATGATAGTCTTGATGTTTGTTGCAAGTCCCTTACACCATCGCCACCCTGCAGGTGATGATAGTCTTGATGTTTGTTGCAAGCCCCTTACACCAACGTCACTCTGCAGGTGATGATAGTCTTAATGTTTGTTGCAAGCCCCTTACACCATCGTCACTCTGCAGGTGATAATAGTCTTGATGTTTGTCGGCTTTCATGACATCTTCATCAAGTATCCTACCACAGCCACCAGGGAAAATATTTTGTCAGGGTGATTGACCAAAAACTAATGCATGTGATGTGGTTTTCTTCGTGGTACCATGAATAGTAGTATTGAGCTGATATGTGAATAATTAGTAATCTTATAACTCACACACACAATTAAAAAATAAATATTATTTGCCATGGCTATGTTTCATCCCTCCCCTCCCTCTCCCCCCCCCCCCAGGGTTTTTGTAATTATTAATATGATGAAGGGTTTTTGTAATTATTAATATGATGAAGGAACAAATTTGACTAAATTAATCACATTACAAACTAAGGATATTACACAAGTATTCTATTCTACATTTACAAGGTTATCTAAATCATCATCAGATAATGTTTGTGCTATCTTCATTGAATAGGTCCAATGCTATTTCTTAACTTGGTTTTAATTATCCTGATATTTAAAAAACTTCGTTCAACAGACACAGTGCCAACTGCAGCTTTTAAGTGAGGTCATGTTCCATTCAGTGTGTAATTTTCAGGTGACAAATAGAGCACACTAGCTGAATTGAAGTATTAAATTAAGGGACCTCCATAGTGCAAGTCTGAACCACACAAAGTTACCCCCCACAAGTGGAAATATGCTCCTAGATTGCACCGAATTGCCCTTTTTAGGAGTATAAAATCAATAATTTCCTGGGGGGACTATGCCTCCAGAATCCCTAGCTATGCACACTTTGTCCTGACCTCTCACCCCCCCTCCACGCTTCTATGTCTAAACCTTCACCCCCCTCCTCCTCCTCTTGGGTAAATTCCTGAAAGAAACCCTGTGAAAGGTAGCTACTTCGACCAACAAAGGTAGTCGCCTTGAAAACTAGCCCCTACGAGTTTTTCAACAACACTGTTACCTTGAGTACTTATATATTAGATTTCTGGGTCAACCATTATTACCTCACCAGGCCACTCCTTCACCTCACCAGGCCACTCCTTCACCTCACCAGGCCACTCCTTCACCTCACCAGGCCACTCCTTCACCTCACCAGGCCACACCTTCACTTCACCAGGCCACTCCTTCACCTCGCCAGGCCACTCCTTCGCCTCACCAGGCCACTCCTTCACCTCACCAGGCCACTCCTTCACCTCACCAGGCCACTCCTTCGCCTCACCAGGCCACTCCTTCAACTCACCAGGCCACTCCTTCACTTCGCCAGGCCACTCCTTCACCTCACCAGGCCACTCCCTTCACTTCACCAGGCCACTCCCTTAACTTCACCAGGCCACTCCTTCACCTCACCAGGCCACTCCTTCTCATTCACCTCACCAGGTCACTCCTTCTCCTTCACCTCACCAGGCCACTCCTTCACCTCACCACGACACTCCTTCACTTCACCAGGCCACTCCTTCACTAAATTATGTTCATGATAAAATTATGTTCATGATAAACTCGTGTCCATTGTCTGATTGTAAAATTCGAGGTGTTCCTAGGAAGGTAAAGATATTCCCTATAGATTAAGGCCAACTTCAGCGGCTGGTCAAGAAACAAGACATGCAATTTCGACGAATGACCCATGCAGTGGCCAACCCATTTGTATGTCCCATCTGCTGATGCCTCATGGCAATTAGATCAATCTGTGTTAAGTACTGCAATTAATGGGTCACCCTGCCATGTAGTAGGGATTCATACTGGTCATAAATCTTGACAACAATATTGGCTTGAGTGGAGCACGTGCAGTCTGTAGCTTATGAGAATGGCAAACTGCAGCTCATGGCAAGCAGCCATACATCTTACATGTAGTTACCATGGCAAGCAGCCATACATCTGGCATGTAGTTACCAAGTCCCCCAAAATAAGCATTAATCAAATAATCTGTGCAATACAACATAGCATCAAAAAAGGGATGAAATGAGTGCTATTTAATGCCTCCTCTTGGTTTCACTGATAATTATGGGATGACGTAAAACATAGAGATCAAACTAGTGCAATATATGCAACATGTATGCAGCTCATATCTCATCTGCAGTCTTCCTTCCACTAACATGTCCTTCCTCTCCTCTTCTAAGATTGTGAAGAAATCTTCCACACACACTACTCTTCTCCATTTGGCTAGAGTTGTAGAATCATTTGGTTTCTAATAATGACTTTCTCAGTCATACAATAATACTTACTTGTCTCTCTAAAAACGTAGTTAAGGAGTGTAAAGTATTCACAGACTTTCTTCCTCGCAGGGAGAGAGAGTACATCATTGAGTGAAAGGGATGAATGTGGCACTAGCTGAAAACCTCTCTGTTTTATCCAGTGCCTAAATTTTGGTGAGTCTGTTTCTCTGTGACTTCCTTTTAGTCCTCTCACTATCTTTGCTCCTTTGAGCTTCTGATAGTCTTAGAAGACGGAGGCAAAAGTTAAGTACTAGTATTAAAGAACTTAGGCCTATGATGGTGTGTGCTTGCAATCAACCAAAAAGCTAGGGGAATCTGGGGACATGTTCCCCAGAATTTTTTAATTTTAATTTTAGACCGTCTGTGAGTATATTTACAATGTATTGATAATTAATGCCCACTTAGGTTGCACTTCGTCCTGCATTGTTAGCGGAACTTGGTCTTAAAATAGAGATGACAGAGTTTAAAAAGTTGTAACTCAGATAGTTACATCATACTTACATTGGCTATATAAAGGGCTCACAAGCTTATTTTGCCAAAGTGATAGATAAATAATCCTTGTTCTTATTTCGGTGTTACTAGCCCATCATCTGCAACCACTCAACTCATAGTAGTAGTAGCATCAGCTCATAGTAGTAGTTTCATCAGCTCATAGTAGTAGCAGCACCAGCTCATAGTAGTAGTAGCACCAGCTCATAGTAGTAGTAGCACCAGCTCATAGTAGTAGTAGCACCAGCTCATAGTAGTAGTAGCATCAGCTCATAGTAGTAGTAGCACCAGCTCATAGTAGTTAGTAGCATCAGCTCATAGTAGTAGTAGCATCAGCTCATAGTAGTAGTAGCACCAGCTCATAGTAGTAGTAGCATCAGCTCATAGTAGTAGTAGCATCAGCTCATAGTAGTAGTAGCATCAGCTCATAGTAGTAGTAACACCAGCTCATAGTAGTAGTAGCATCAGCTCATAGTAGTAGTAGCATCAGCTCATAGTAGTAGTAGCATCAGCTCATAGTAGTAGTAGCACCAGCTCATAGTAGTAGTAGCACCAGCTCATAGTAGTAGTAGCATCAGCTCATAGTAGTAGTAGCATCAGCTCATAGTAGTAGTAGCATCAGCTCATAGTAGTAGCAGCTCATAGTAGTAGTAGCATCAGCTCATAGTAGTAGTAGCATCAGCTCATAGTAGTAGTAGCATCAGCTCATAGTAGTAGTAGCATCAGCTCATAGTAGTAGTAGCATCAGCTCATAGTAGTAGTAGCATCAGCTCATAGTAGTAGTAGCAACAGCTCATAGTAGTAGTAGCATCAGCTCATAGTAGTAGTAGCATCAGCTCATAGTAGTAGTAGCATCAGCTCATAGTAGTAGTAGCATCAGCTCATAGTAGTAGTAGCATCAGCTCATAGTAGTAGTAGCATCAGCTCATAGTAGTAGTAGCACCAGCTCATAGTAGTAGTAGCATCAGCTCATAGTAGTAGTAGCATCAGCTCATAGTAGTAGTAGCATCAGCTCATAGTAGTAGTAGCATCAGCTCATAGTAGTAGTAGCACCAGCTCATAGCAGTAGTAGCATCAGCTCATAGTAGTAGTAGTATCAGCTCATAGTAGTAGTAGTACCAGCTCATAGTAGTAGTAGCATCAGCTCATAGTAGTAGTAGCATCAGCTCATAGTAGTAGTAGCATCAGCTCATAGTAGTAGTAGCACCAGCTCATAGTAGTAGTAGCATCAGCTCATAGTAGTAGTAGCATCAGCTCATAGTAGTAGTAGTAGCATCAGCTCATAGTAGTAGTAGTAGCATCAGCTCATAGTAGTAGTAGCACCAGCTCATAGTAGTAGTAGCATCAGCTCATAGTAGTAGTAGCATCAGCTCATAGTAGTAGTAGCACCAGCTCATAGTAGTAGTAACATCAGCTCATAGTAGTAGTAGCATCAGCTCATGGTAGTAGTAGCACCAGCTCATAGTAGTAGTAGCATCAGCTCATAGTAGTAGTAGCATCAGCTCATAGTAGTAGTAGCATCAGCTCATAGTAGTAGTAGCATCAGCTCATAGTAGTAGTAGCATCAGCTCATAGTAGTAGTAGCATCAGCTCATAGTAGTAGTAGCATCAGCTCATAGTAGTAGTAGCACCAGCTCATAGTAGTAGTAGCATCAGCTCATAGTAGTAGTAGCATCAGCTCATAGTAGTAGTAGTAGCATCAGCTCATAGTAGTAGTAGTAGCATCAGCTCATAGTAGTAGTAGCACCAGCTCATAGTAGTAGTAGCATCAGCTCATAGTAGTAGTAGCATCAGCTCATAGTAGTAGTAGCACCAGCTCATAGTAGTAGTAACATCAGCTCATAGTAGTAGTAGCATCAGCTCATGGTAGTAGTAGCACCAGCTCATAGTAGTAGTAGCATCAGCTCATAGTAGTAGTAGCATCAGCTCATAGTAGTAGTAGCATCAGCTCATAGTAGTAGTAGCATCAGCTCATAGTAGTAGTAGCACCAGCTCATAGTAGTAGTAGCACCAGCTCATAGTAGTAGTAGCATCAGCTCATAGTAGTAGTAGCACCAGCTCATAGTAGTAGTAGCACCAGCTCATAGTAGTAGTAGCATCAGCTCATAGTAGCAGTAGCATCAGCTCATAGTAGTAGTAGTAGCACCAGCTCATAGTAGTAGTAGCATCAGCTCATAGTAGTAGTAGCATCAGCTCATAGTAGTAGTAGCATCAGCTCATAGTAGTAGTAGCATCAACTCATAGTAGTAGTAGCAGTAGTGGAGATGAGTTGGACGTCGAGAATTTACATTTAGGACCTGTCAACCCAAGAGGAACTGCACCAGTAAAGTTTTATCTGCAAAGAAAACACGTGAGCCACCCAAGCTGCAGGAAATACTCTAAGAAGTGGGGAAGACTTTATTTGGTTGGAATCTATGAGGCTTATAAGGGTGCATTTTGAAAGGTTTGCCGATAGTCTGGGAAGTCACTCCAGCAAACAGGAGATGTGGAGTGTGGGTGGTTACTAAACCATTTTCAAATTGGAAGAAAGCTTTTGATAAAATATAAGCCCATGAAAAAAGTGATACCCATATCCAGGCTAATCAAGCAGCTTTGGCAGAAGAGGGAGCTCTGAGAGATGGAGGGAGCAATCATTGAACAGCCCCAAAATGTAGAAAGGCTAGAAAGAGTGAAGAATGAGCAGATAAAGTCTTTCATTTGCTGCACACACTTTCTTGCATGTAACTATATAGCACATACTAGTACTACCAAGTCGGAGAAAAAAAAGTCGATTAAAAGGTCTTGCAGAGGTGAGAATCTCAAGTACTTCATGGAGAATAAGGGAGGAGTGCTGTACAGTATCATATATCTGTAGTTGAGTTTGTAGAGCTCTAGGCACTTGGATTAAGGAGTCCATGCTAAAATATCTTTATAAAGTATCCTATTACAGTATTATGGCAGACGAGTATACAGATACTTCAAAATGTGGAAGAGCTGTGGCTTTACTGTTGCTGAGAGGACAGTGGTGTTCCAGAGGAACATTTCTCTCAGATCATCTACTTGCAGAAAGCCGATGAACAGAGTATCTATTTTGCTCTAATTGAATGTTTGATACAGAAAAATCGTCGACAAGTACATTATCAGGAAAGAAAATGTGAATTCAGACTCACATCGAGACCCTGTCACTGTTCGTGCTGCCACTTGTTAGAGTTGGCTTGTGTTCAAGCTGCTAATTCCACTCCAGGAATAAAGCTGTTTATACAACTCATGTCTCTGTGGGAATTATTCCATTAACCTTCAAAGAGAACAGAATCCCTTAAACAGATCCAGCATGAACTTGATATGCCAGAATTGAAGATTTGAAGATTATCAAGCCTTCTGATACTTGCTGGTTGGCACATGAAAAGTGTAGAAAGACAGTAAAAGTAAGCTCTCTCACTTAGACATAACAAAATTACAAACGAAGGCTAGAACATCATGTCGAAACGTCGAGTGATTAAAATTCAAGTTGATTATTGAGGTCATTGTAAAAAGTTAGCTATTCTGCAATCGTTACTGCTCTAGATAACACCCAAGATAGTACACATGAGCCAGAAGCATTTGGACTTAGCAATGCTCTTAGTAAGCAGACAACAATTGCAGCGATGTTCTTGCTTGACTACACACTTCAACAAGTAGCCAAACTCAGTAAAACACTCCAGACAGAACATTTGGACTTGTCCATCATATCCACTCTTGTCGCTGCAACCCTCCACATGTTGGATGATGCAGTTGTACCAGCAGCAAATTGGGTACTAGAGCTTTTGGATGCAAGTGAGAACCTGGAAGGGGCAACTAGAATAAAAATTACTCAGGCAGACATCAAGTAGTTCTAAGAAAAAGTAGCAAAAACATTCATCAGTTTATCTGAACGAAATTTCGAACCATTTTACTTCTTCTGGAAATGTTTTGTCATTGTTTGATCCCAACGTCGGTCCTCCTATGGAGAAAAGTCGCTTAGCACACTCCTTGCATGCTATGGCACGGAGAGATCTGCAGAGACATTACATGGGGAAGAAAAGCAATAGAGCTAGGGCTGGGGCTGGGGCTAGGACATCCCCAGACATCAGTACAGAGTGGAAAACTTTTCATTAGTTCATGGCTATGCAGCTAGACAATATGAAGTGTCAGGTGAAGGAGTTGGTTTCAAATGAAATGCTGAAAACCATGTTCCCAAACTTGAATACACTTGCTACCATCAGTCTGTCCATACCTGTTGCTACTGCCCCCCATAGAGAGAAGATTTTCTCAGATGAAATTAATAAAAACTTGTCTACGAAGCAGCTTAAGTGACTCCAGTCTTTCACACTCATGAAAATTGCCATCAAGAGTCTGGAAACAGTGACAAAGAGTAACCTCGAACAAGCGTAGATACACAGAGCAGGAAGGGAAGGAGAAGAGCTGACCATGACATGTTTTGTTTCATTAAATTTGGCTAAGTGGTATAAATTGGCAAAGATAGTTCTGGCTCCACCGTACCAGGGATACAGGACTAGGTGTGATCCCTGGTACCACTGGACCAGGGATACAGGGCTAGGGAGATCCCTGTATAGTCCTGCACCACTGGACCAGGGATACAGGACTAGGGTGATCCCTGTATAGTCCTGGTACCACTGGACCAGGGATGCAGGGCTAGGGTGGTCCCTGTATAGTCCTGCACCACTGGACCAGGGATACAGGACTAGGGTGATCCCTGTATAGTCCTGGCACCACTGGACCAGGGATGCAGGACTAGGGTGGTCCCTGTATAGTCCTGGCACCACTGGACCAGGGATACAGGGCCTGTATAGTCCTGGCACCACTGGACCAGGGATGCAGGGCTAGGGTGATCCCTGGCATCACTGGACCAGGGATGCAGGGCTAGGGTGGTCCCGGGATAGTCCTGGTACCGCTGGACCAGGGATACAGGGCTAGGGTGACCCCTGTATAGTCCTGGCACCACTGGACCAGGGATACAGGGCTAGGGTGATCCCTGTATAGTCCTGGCACCACTGGACCAGGGATACAGGGCTAGGGTGATCCCGGGAAAGTCCTGGTATCACTGGACCAGGCATACAGGGCTAGGGTGATCCCGGGATAGTCCTGCACCACTGGACCAGGGATACAGGGCTAGGGTGATCCCGGATAGTCCTGGTACCACTGGACCAGGGATGCAGGGCTAGGGTGATCGCTTCCTGCACCACTGGACCAGGGATACAGGACTAGGGTGATCCCTGTATAGTCCTGGCACCACTGGACCAGGGATGCAGGACTAGGGTGATCCCTCTATGGTCCTGGCATCACTGGACCAGGGATACAGGGTTAGGGTGATCCCGGTTGTCCTGGTACCACTGGACCAGGGATACAGGGCTAGGGTGATCCCGGTTGTCCTGGTACCACTGGACCAGGGATGCAGGGCTCGGGTGATCGCTGGATAGTCCTGGCACCACTGGACCAGGGATACAGGACTAGGGTGATCCCGGAATAGTCCTGGTACCACTGGACCAGGGCTGGGTTGATATCTCTGCTGGCACAACTTGACCAAGGATGCAGGGCTAGGTTGATCCCTGGATAGTCCTGGTACCACTGGACCAGGGATGCAGGGCTAGGGTGATCCCTGTATAGTCCTGGTACCACTGGACCAGGGATACAGGGCTAGGGTGATCCCTGTATAGTCCTGGCACCACTGGACCAGGGATACAGGGCTAGGGTGATCCCTGTATAGTCCTGGTCACTGGACCAGGGCTAGAGGGCTAGGGTAATCCCTGTATAGTCCTGGCATCACTGGACCATGGATACAGGGCTAGGGTGATCCCTGTATAGTCTCCTGGCATCACTGGACCAGGGATGCAGGGCTAGGGTGGTCCCTGTATAGTCCTGGCACCACTGGACCAGGGATACAGGGCTAGGGTGATCCCGGGATAGTCCTGCACCACTGGACCAGGGATACAGGGCTAGGATAGTCCTGGCACCACTGGACCAGGGATGCAGGACTAGGGTGATCCCTCTATGGTCCTGGCATCACTGGACCAGGGATACAGGGCTAGGGTGATCCCTGGATAGTCCTGGCACCACTGGACCAGGGATGCAGGACTAGGGTGATCCCTCTATGGTCCTGGCATCACTGGCCCAGGGATACAGGGCTAGGGTGATCCCGGATAGTCCTGGTACCACTGGACCAGGGATGCAGGGCTAGGGTGATCGCTTCTTGCACCACTGGACCAGGGATACAGGGCTAGGGTGATCCCTGTATAGTCCTGGCACCACTGGACCAGGGATACAGGGCTAGGGTGATCCCTGTATAGTCCTGGCACCACTGGACCAGGGATGCAGGACTAGGGTGATCCCTCTATGGTCCTGGCATCACTGGACCAGGGATACAGGGCTAGGGTGATCCCGGTTGTCCTGGTACCACTGGACCAGGGATGCAGGGCTCGGGTGATCGCTGGATAGTCCTGGCACCACTGGACCAGGGATACAGGACTAGGGTGATCCCGGAATAGTCCTGGTACCACTGGACCAGGGCTGGGATGATATCTCTGCTGGCACAACTGGACCAGGGATGCAGGGCTAGGTTTATCCCTGGATAGTCCTGGTACCACTGGACCAGGGATGCAGGGCTAGGGTGATCCCTGTAGAGTCCTGGCACCACTGGACCAGGCTCCTGTATAGTCCTGGCATCACTGGACCAGGGATACAGGGCTAGGGTGATCCCGGGATAGTCCTGGTATCACTGGACCACGGATACAGGGCTAGGGAGATCCCTGTACAGTCGTACTGAGTCGTACTGGACCAGGGATACAGGGCTAGGGTGATCCCCGGAATAGTCCTGGCACCACTGGACCAGGGATGCAGGGCTAGGGTGATCCCTGTATAGTCCTGGCACCACTGGACCAGGGATGCAGGACTAGGGTGATCCCTGGCATCACTGGACCAGGGATACAGGGCTAGGGTGATCCCGGTTGTCCTGGTACCACTGGACCAGGGATGCAGGGCTAGGGTGATCGCTGTAGAGTCCTGGCACCACTGGACCAGGGATACAGGGCTAGGGTGATCCCTGTAGAGTCCTGGCACCACTGGACCAGGGATACAGGGCTAGGGTGATTCATAGATAGTCCTGGCACCACTGTACTAGCCTCTATTATTATGAAGACCCATAGCCTTAGGTATTACCACTATTCATACACCATCCAGAAATATTCTAATATGACATAAGCACTACCTACCTTTGGTGCCAATCCAGACCTGGTCTAAATCTGACCGAAAGTGCAGCCGAACTTTTTCTCCTTGCTTATTGAGCATCCCAGCAACTGACTGGTCAGGCAATCTCTCCTGCCCATGGGCAAAATAAACAACAACAACAACAACAACAACAATAAAGTAATAATAGCAATAGTACTATTAATATAATATATGTAGGGTGTGGTTTCATTGGCATGTCACACATAGCTTTAGTATGCTAGCTCGGGTTGGATGGCTGACATCACATTCCAAGATTTGAACAACATTCACAAGAGAGGGCCACGATTAAGGTCTAGAAGAAGATAGGAAAGATGTTCAATGCCTCATGGCTCCTTCCCACACACTCATGCTGACCATTTTAGTGTTTGTGTTCTGATCCTGGTGATCAAGGAGAGGAGGTTATGCTCCCAAATAGCCCCACTCATTTGAGCTTTCAGTTCCCAAGTATTCAGTTCCCACTTATGTACATTAATTCAGTTCCAACTTCAGTGGCAGAGAACCCCCACTTTTTGGATAGGAATAGTAATTAATGATTAACAACTTAATGCTCTAAAATATCTAAAATAACACCTTAGCACCTTTTCTGTTCTTTTGTAAAACCATTAACACCACTACCAGATAACATTACTGCTGTACTTTGAACCAAGCCTAGAATAGCTGCTGCTTTGTGAGCAAAGCCAGACTCCACAATGGCAAAAAGACAGGCAACTTTATTTAGTGTTATGCAAGCTCCAAAGCCCAAGAGAGGAAGAGAAAGTGAGGAAGTAGTGTCTGAAGAGGTTATTATCGATGCTACCAATGATCCATCAGTACCTGAACTAGAAGATTCGAGAGTTGAAGATGAGAATGAGGTAGGCTCATCAGAAACCTTGGATACAATTCCAGGTCGTTCATCTCAGTGCTGTGGTAATGAAGAAAAATCTTTTCAGCCTAAAGGTAAGCCTTCACTACAGTTGTTAAGTGCATTTTTCAGTGAAGTTGGTATAAGCAGTATCAGACCTGCCAACCCCAGGGTCATGAAAATCTGGAGATCGCCCCAAAAATCCTCGAAAAATCTGGAAGAAATTTTTCTCATCAGGCACCCAGCGGTAACAGGGAACTTCAGATTAAGGGAATGCTAGCTTCATGGCTAGAATGCTTGACAAAGTGCCATCGAGCTTCATTGATGACCGAGCGTCTGTCTTATTCTTTCTGACAATGCTAAAGAGTCGTTCCTCTTCAGGATTACTGTAATGGAGGACAACAACTACCTCAGCGACACGAAGTAGGTATTTGAAACGCTGAACATTTGTACCAGAAAGTTTCATGTTGGCAATGTACCACCATAGCACATCCACTCTAGAGTGAAAGAGACTGGTGAGGACCCTTCCATCTCACTATCAACTACTTTGGCTTCCTCCCATGCAGACTGGCCAATGTCATCATCTTAGGGTCTGATAGTCAACAAATTCATCAAAGAGGGCATCCCGTGGTATGTCAGATAGCAAGCTTGAATACCTCTCTAGAAAGTCCTCAAGGTTTTCCGACTTGCTTTCAATCCTTCTGGGCACATCAATCCACTTTGCATTTGCAAGTAGTTCATCAGTCAAAGGGAATTTTTCTTGCATGTACAATAGTGCATACTTAAAGTAGCAATGAGCGGCATCAAAAAACTTGTTAGACATTGTTAGGGAAATGTCACCATCTTTACAGTGTGGACAGCTTTGTCTTGGTCAATCCTCCCCCAAAAATTGATTGGTTGGCTTGAAGATTTCATCGTTTAAGTTCATTTACATCAATGGCGTGTCCCTGAGTATGTCTAGTAGAACAATACGAGAAGCCAGCTTCTTGGCCAGGCTAATCATAGCATCTTGTAGAATGTAGATGGTTGGCTCTTCACGTTGTAGCAATTTTAAACTTGGTGAATAATTGAATAGAAGCACTGTGAAACAGAAGGACTGGTTCCAGAACTGGATTACAAAATGCTGCATGAAGTCGACGAAAACGTTCATCAGCAAAGTGCTCTGACTCGAAGTATGACTTAGGGCTGGGGTATAAACCATTTTTGTTGAAAACAAAAGTTGATATATATCATTATGTACCTACACACCTATTCTAGCTGATCTCAAAATCTGGGAGCATTTGAATGCTCCATTCTGAAGATACAGAGAGTTTTATGCATGCACCTTGCCTTCATTTCTTTCATTGTGATCACCCAGATAATGTCTGAAGAACGTGGATCAATCGCATCTCCATAACCGTTATGGAGTTCAATATGCCAAAATGAAGCCCACCATTTGCTGCACATATTTGCGCAATTGCAGGTAAGAATATAACTTAGTGCGCATGCTGACACGGCATTTTCGTCTTTTGAATTTGAAAAATGGCAGACCTTGTTCCAGCTGTGACGCTCTGGCTACAAACGGAAGCGCTCCAAGGCCTTCACTTGGCAAGGAAAGCCTTCAGAGAGCACTCCTGGGCCTTCTAGCGCAGCTGTTTCTCCGCAGACAGCGAGCGGTAAGAAGATTGTGCTTCCAGCTACCCGAACTTCGACGGTCGATGCTTCTGCAGAGGACCTTCACCTGATTAGGATGGGAAGTCTACAGAGAGCGGTCAGTGCCTTCTCTTGTTGCAGCTCTCCTCTGACAGTTACTGAAAACAGGAACAGTAGAAGGGGGTTAGTCTCTAAGCTCTCAATCTCTTGCAGTATTTGTGGCAAGTCTTCTGCCATCACTGACCCCTACTCTAAGAAGGATTTAGAAGTGAACAGCAAGTCTGTTCTTGCTATGAGAGTTGTTGGCAAGGGAAGGGTTGCTCTGGAGACTTTCTCTGGCCTCATGGGTATGTTACCTCCCATCTCACAGCCAGCCTACTCTTCTCACAACAAGAAGCTGCTTGTTGTCTCCCAGAAGGAGAGAGAGGCCTCCTGTTCTGCTGCTGTTGCTGAGCTCCGCAAAGACGTACCTGAGGATGATATTGTGGACATTACCGTCACTTGCGATGGTACCTGGTCTAGGCGAGGTTTCCAGTCCCTCTTGTTGTAGCTTCCTGGGATACGGGAAAGGTACTGGATGTAGAAGTTCTAAGCAAGCACTGCCCGGCCTGCAAAGCTCATTGTGAACTGGATGAGTCGTCTGAGGAATTCTTGGACTGGTGGGAGGAACATCAGGCATTTTGCCAGGCCAATTACTGTGGTTCATCTACATCAATGGAGTGTCATGGAGCCCTCGATATTTGGAAACGCTCGATCAGTCTTCACAAGCTCAGATATACTTCCATGATAGCTGATGGTGATGCCAAGACCTTCAAGTTGCTCAGTGAAGAGAAGCCCTACGGTGCTAGCCATCCAGTAAGCAAGCAAGAATGTGTTGGCCATGTCCAAAAGAGAATGGGCACAGCACTCAGGGCAAAGTGTAAGGAGAGGCTAGTGAACGACGAGAGAGGTGAACGAGTGAGGGGGAGGGGGAGGCTCACAGACAAGACCATCAAGCTGCTCACTAGGTACTATGGTAAGGCCATTCGATCTAACGTGGGTGACTCAGCTGCAATGCGAGATGCTGTGTGGCCGATATTCTACCATTCTCAGTCTCCACAGACAACGCCCCACAGCACCAGTATTGTCCTAGTGGGAAGCGGTCGTGGTGCAGATTCAATTGTGCACTTGCCCTGTCAGAGCCACCTGCACTCCACTCACCCTCCATCCATCCAGACATTGCCCCTCATCTGTACAGCGTCTTTGAGCAGCTCTCCAGTGACACCCTGATGGAGCGGTGTGTACTGGGAGCGACTCAAAATCAGAATGAATCATTTAACAGTACCATCTGGCAACGATGTCCGAAGACTGAGTTCTGCTTTGCAACCACACAGTAGAGATTGCTGTCAATTTGGCAGTGATCTCGTAACACTGGCCAGGTTCCTTTTGCAGCTCTCCATGAAGGACTTGAGGTCACGGTTTCACCACTCACCATGCAGTACCTTTCTTCCAAGGACCATCGCCGGGTGTCTGCATCAATGGTGAAGGCAGAGGTTCAGGTGAAAAGGAGGTGGCAAGCTTTACATCTGGACAGGGTGAGACTGGAGGAGCAGTTAGTGGAGGAAGAGGGGGAGACGTATGGTCCTGGGCAATCAATGGATTCACTTTCAATGGCTGTGTGTGTGTGTGTGTGTGTGTGTTTACAAGCAGCTTGCAACTGGTATATGAATGGTGGAACAGATCAGTCTTATTCTGTTGCAAAAACGGAGTAGTTGTACAAACTTACATAACCACAACTTTAAATCTTAATTTTCTCAAAACGTTGTTTTTTGTAGGAGAAAAAAGATATTTCAATAGTCACTTCACTCATTTCAACTTTGTATATACCATTTTGAAGCTCTTTCTTTTATCTATGTTTTGATCGGAAGCTTTTTCCTTTTTAAAGTAGCAGTCACTTTTTATGGGTGGCTATTTGATTCACACTTTCTACTTTTTTTAATATAGATTCAGCCTCATTATCTCAGAAAGTACAAATGAACTAAAAACTTCCAACCAAAACGTACCTCTATGGCTCAGTCCAAGTGGCTGGTGTTGTCTCATTGGCATAGATTTTATATAATTTTCAAGAGACCCGGGAGGTACACACTTGGTACATCATGATTTCAATGAAATTGTAGTTGGATATATATAAAAAAGCACATCATTAGAAAGCACAAAGAATAAGCTTCAGTTTGGTACCAAAATTACCTGCATAGCATGAAACATAACAAAGATTATGAGGTCACAAAATGTCACACATAATTTGGCAATAAATGGTTTTCACACCCCTTAAGGCTGGGGTACTTTTTTTAAACTCGATCAACACATCTTTCTAGTGATAGCCAGCGTGTTGAAACATGTTTGAGGACTTGCTGATATTCCTGGTCACAAAATTCACAGTTTTCGGCAAACTTCCCCTTGCGTTTCGAGCTCTTATCGAACCAATAGAACAAATCAATTACAACATCTTCAATGTTGATTCCAGCAATCTTCGTAAAAGCATCATTGGCCTCACTAGCAACAAGGTGAGCAAGATGGCATGGGCATCCAGAAATAAAGACACTGGGATTCTTCCCTTTGCATCTTGAAGCAATGGAGTTGTGAGTGCCAATCATAGCATTGGGATTATCAATGCTAAGACTGACAGCATTGACCCAAGGCACTGAATCTGACTCAAATTTTCCATTTATGGCATCAAATAAGCTTTGCCACAATCCTCTCCAGATGTTGTGCAGATGTCATAAAATTGGCTAGTTACTTTTTTGGACCTGTTAATGTCAAAAAAATGGATGGTAATTGGGTTCATCTTCAACAGTCCTTTGTCATTGGATGCATCTGTCCCAAAGCTAAAAGGATGAGCTTTGCAGTGTTGGACAAGTATCTCATGGCAATATGGGCCAATAGCAACATTAAGAATAGCAGAGGTTTTTGTTCTGGCAGATGCATATCGACAAGCAATCTTGCTGTCAGGAAAAATAGCTTTAAATAATGGTCCTAAATGATCAGCAGTTAGCAATAGGGAGGTTATGCTGAATGAGAAAATTGGTGATCATTACCTCAGCTCTTGTGGTCTTTCTTCCAATCTCAGATTCTCCTGGCTTGCTAGTTCAGTGGCATCTGTTCTTTTAACTCTCTCATGGATACAGGCGTGACATACACGCGAAAGTGCAACTAGTACCGAAAAATAATTGTCTAAAATCAATCATTTGCTCTGAGGGTCTAGAATTATGTGTGCACACGCCCAGAGAGTTGCTCTAGTTCTAAAAAAAAGAATTGAAGCCAAACTATATAGGTAACCATGGTAGCCATGACGCCGAATCTGACCTTACCGATCGCGTAATGGCGTCTCAAAAGTTTACTGCCGATGATGTTCTTGAAATGTGCTACAATAGCGATTTTGGCCTTTCAGAAGACAAATCTAGCTGTGATGAAGGAGAAGAGGTCCATGCCTACAGGGGACAGCGAGTTATCCAGCCTGAGCAACTGACAGCTCTTTTCAGAGCTGTCATTTCTGACCAGGCTTGTAGCTCAGCTAGCTTTGTCCAGGACTGTGAATCTAGTGATGATGAGAGGAACTTTGAAGGTGAGTCAAGATTTATAAAGAGAGTGTATACATAGATAGAACTAATATATAGATAGATCTAGTAACTATTTTCATGAGTGTATGGAAAAGTGGGTGTGTCTATTTTCCCTGTGGTTGCTTGAGTGTATAGTGATTCTAGTGAGTTTTAGACTTGTAGTCTACATGTTTACTTTCCCTGTTAGTTCACAGCTTGACTAGCTCTCTTTTTGTGTGTGCATATATCTTCTCCAGGCTCTTCCACTCTGTGTATGGCATCCCCTCCAGGCCCTACACCTGTGAGTATGGCATACCTTCCAAGCCCTTCCTCTGCAGAGGTACCTCCTCCTTCCGCTTTTCCACCTCCCAGTCCTGCTCGAAGTTGCTGGTTCCTGTGTCTGATGACTCGAGTGGTGACTCAGAACCTGCACCCACTGCTCCACAGCAAGGTCATAGACATTCGAGAAGTAAGGACAGATCTAGGAGTAGAGATAGGGGGTTGTGTAGAGCTCGAGGTAGAGGTCGTAGAGCTAGAGGAAGAGGTCGCGCTACTAGCAGAATTTCCAGTTCTATTGCTGCTGGCCCATCTTTACCATCTACTGCTGGGCCATCTTTACCAGCTACTGCTGGTCCATCTACTGGCCCTTCTAGTAGCTCTACTAGTATGGACCCTTTTGGAGGTGTCTGGGTGAGACAGGAGCCAGCTGGTACTTCGTTCTCATACTCAAAGACCCCTAGACCAGTATCTGCTTCAGTTAGGGCTCAGAGTTCTCCTTGAACTCTTCTCCCAGTTTTTCACTGAAGAAGTTTTTGACTTGCTTGTGGTTGAGACCAATGGCTACGCTGCCACAGTTTGTGGAACTACATCTCATGCCCGTCGCTGGACTGATGTGACAGTCCAGGAGATGAAAGGTTTTGGGGGAATTCTTTTGTATATGGGTATTATAGTGCTACCTCGGTTAGAACTGTATTGGACTACTAAGTACCCCCTGAATGTCCCTGCAGTCTCTGATGTCATGCCCATCAATAGATTCCAGCAGTTGTTCAGGTGCCTCCATTTAGCTGACCACTCAGCTCAAATCCCACATGGTCAGTCAGGACATGATCGACTCTTCAAGGTCCGTAACCTGTTAGATTTGGTTGTCCCCAAGGTTTGAATCACCAAGACTGCACCATTGATGAAGCCATGATCCCTTTCAAGAGAAGACTCAGCTTCAAGCAGTACCTGAAAGACAAACCCCAAAAATGGGGGATCAAGGTCTTTGTATTAGCTGATGCTACTAATGGATATATAAAAACCTTTCAAATATACACAGGCAAGTCAGTAGAGGATAGTGGCAATAGTGTAGGTTTATGTAGTAAGGTAGTCTTAGATCTCATGTCTGGCTTGGAGAATAGTGGTTATCACTTATTTACTGATAATTACTATACTTCCCCACCCTCTACAATCATCTATATAATCGTGGCATCAATGCCTATGGGACAGCACGTTCCAACAGAGTGGGTTTCCCCAAGGATTTTGTAACAGAGGCTACCAGACATAATCGTGGGTTCACGGATTACCACTCGAATGGGCCACTTCTTGCTTCCGTTTGGGTGGATAAACGTACTATTTATTTCTTATCCACGATGCATTTAGCCGAGCCTCCAGCTGGTACTACATGCACAGTGAAGAGACGTACTGCTACTGGTATTCAAGCTGATGTGTCATGCCCCACTCCTCTGCCAGATTATGAAAAGAACATGAGGGGGTTGATCGTAATGATCAAATGACATAGTATTATAGCATGGGTAGGCCAAGTGGTGGAAAAGGGTATTTTATTATAGAGTTGAGTCTGCTATTTTGAATAGCTACGTGATGGAATCACATGTTAGGCCAGTTGAGCATGGGAAAAAGGGTTCAGCCTAGAGGGACTACCTGTCCTATCAACTGGAGCTTGCTGAGCTGCTGGTGGGCACTTTCTGTTCAAGGAGGCGGGCAGGGCGTCCGAACATTGAGCGTGTTCATCTCTCCCGCCTGAACCGTGACCTTGACCACTATCCGCGTCAGATGGACAAGCATAAGCGCTGCGTGGTGTGTGAGGGGATCAGGAAAAGGAAGAAACTTCCAAACAGTGGACATGGGCACGAAACACGCATGATGTGCTGCACACGCCAAGTCCCCCTCTGCTTGGACAACAACCGCTTGTGCTTTGAGAAGTACCACAATGTTTTGGATTACTGTCGATAACTTGACTATTATAGTATTACCGTAGAATACGTACTCAGCGCCCATGGGCGCTCAACCACTCGCCTCTAAAATCAAGGGGGTGGGCGCTAGCTCCAGCATGTGGGCGGTTACTACAGCAACTCAGTTAGCGTCATTACTCCACCGATTTGCACACGGAACCAATAATTTGCACACGGTCTTGGGGCGCGGCGCGCCCACGTAATAACTGAAAAGTGCAGTACAATACAGTAAACAAAGATAAAAAATGTGCTAGATAGTGTTGATTTTGTTCGTCCTCTTCTCCAGGTTCTTCTAGCCCTTCCAACTCATCAGCTTCGCCATCACTCATCCCAGCGAAAGGATCTTCGTCGTCATCTTCGCTCTCCTCATCAACTTTCTTCGGAACGCATTCCCTGATGAAGTCATCCTCTGAACCATCAATGCTGTTGGAAATCCCACAGTAAAGGAAGGAGCGAGCTATTAATTGTTCTGGAATGGCACCCCATGCAGCAGAGACCCAATCAATGGCATCCTGTCTTGAGGGGGACTTCAAGTTGCCTTTCTTTGTCCTGCAGGTGTTGGCGCTTCTCCTCCATTCCATCCACAGTTCCCTCATTTTATCCTTGAATGGCTTGTTCACAGAAACATCCATTGGTGTGCCAGGGATGTGCAGCCACCTAGACAAAATGTAAGCATTTGCATGCAGGCCATCATTTGTGACAAGACTATTGAAATTCACTACATTACCTGGGATGAATACCAGGTCTGTTTCCAACTCCTCAGCTACATCCTTGGTGTCAGCACACTTGTGTGGACGATAGGCATCTAGGACAAGGAGTCGTCGTGTACCGTACAAAGACCTCCCCCATACCCTGCGTAGCCAGCTGTGCAGTTTTGTGCGTGTCATCCATCCATTTTCGCTGGCAGTGACCTCAACATTGTCAGGAACTGTAAGTCCTGCTGCAACGCGTGGGCCAAATTTTCCATTTTTCTCCTTGAAAATGATGACAGCAGGGAGTTTTGTTCCATCTCCTGTGGCACACAAAGCTACTGTGAAACCCTTCTTTTGGGCACCAGTGGTAGCAATGCGAATGCTTCTCTCTCCACGACGATTGTTGGTGGCAGAAGGTACTGAATCAAACCTAGTGATGAACAAGGTAAAATGACAAGCTATCAGTGTATACAATGTTTACCTGCACATTGTTTGATCCATGTTGCCAATATCAGATTTTCTGTACCCGTGTAGCTCTCGGTATCTGACAATGGTCCTCCGAAAGTGGGTGAGCTGCACCTTGAAGTCCTGAGGCACCTTTTGAGAGGTGTTTGTGCACCGCCTATAGCCTACATTCCATCGCTTCTTCCAGCCACGTAGCCACATGGGGGATGCAAGGAAGCCATGGATGCCTATTCTCATAGCAATTTGCAAGGCTCTCTCCATGAGGTCTTTGTTAAGAACAGCCCTGCCTTCAGAGCGCTCTAGCTCTAGGTAGTCGAAGACCTCTGTATCCACGTGTTGGCTGAAGACTGGTGCACCAGCATGAAGTTTCCTTTTCTTCTTCCCACCACCAATGTTGGCATCAACCAGTGTATCGTACTTTTCATTCCACTCACGCACTCTCTTTCTGTCAACTCCAAAAAAAATTGCTGTCTGTGATACATTTTTCATCCCTTGTCCTCTGTACCATTCTACAATCTCTACTTTACAAGCCACTGTATAACTTTTCAGTTTTTTACCTGCATGACTCTGTGCCATCTTGAACAACGAGCATGGACACTGAAATGGGAGTGGTCTGGGGGGAGGGCGCGACGCGGCACATGGCCAAGGAGCAGAATCGCGCGTCGTTTTTTGGTGGGAGCTCGATCTGGATCGTCCTAAACCCGGACGGTTACTACGTCAATGGGCGCTTACGTCTAGAACGGCCTAATCCAGGGGGTGGGCGCTTACTACGTACTCTACGGTATTTGTTATATAGTGTGCTTATATTCATTACTAGCTTTGTAATGTATAATAAGGACTAGTGTTGGTTTCTATGACGTGTCTGTTTGTAGTTTTTGAATGTAAAATGAATGCCATGTTATTGGGCAAATCCTGAATTTCAAGTCTTGTAGTAACAGGTAATGTTCTCTAATGTGGTAAGAACATTTGCTGATCTGATGCAGTATTATGAAATGCAGTTAGACTTCGAATAGCACCCAGTAGCAATAGTGGATTACCAAAAAACACATTGAATTATAGTGTAAAATAGTTATGTGATAGGTTTAATGATATTCATAATCGTGGGTTTAGTTGCTAAGCAACTGTAGTTGACCAAAAAATGTCCATCAAAGCTTTAACCACAACTACTTCAAAGGTTGCTATGGGATTTTTCACTTTCCTGGAAAGATATAAAAATAAATGTAAAGATATAAAAATAAATGTAAAAATAGGTGCAAAATTTAAGAAATGCGTAAATCTATCAGTGAAAGAGTTGAGCCCTTTCACGTTGCTTTTATGAGAATCTCTCTCGCAATGAACCTTGACATCCTTCAAACCCTGGTGGCTACAGAGAATGTTTTTACTGCATGGAATGCAGTGAAACATCGCAGTGCAACGAGGAACAGCTCGAACAGGATAATTTTGGGGCCACAGGGATTTATAAGAACACGAATACTTGCCTGATCCACCCATCGTATTTCCGTGTCTTCTTGGCGTGTGCCATTTTCAGAGTAGCTTGCACTCGCTGACGCGGGTCGCTTGGTCATTTTATTTTGTTTGAACTTCGATCTTTTGTAATTACAGTATACCCTCTCTTATCCGAACTCATTGGGACCCAAGGTAGTTCGGATAAGCAAAAAGTTCGGATATACAAAAAAAAACACAAATATTAATTTAAATTCATGAATGTAATTAAAATGCTGAATCACGTTGGAACTATTTTCAATATCCTTTTAATCTGCAAGTCCGCCAAAGTGAACCGAACTAGTTTCCACGTGCAATCCGAGTAAACGATTTGGCAGATCGACGACCATTACCAGATTTATTATTTAATCAGGAGTTCGGATAATCGAGGTTCGGATAATATGCGAGGGTATACTGTATTATTATTTTTTGTTTAAACCTGAACCCTGATCTTTAAAAAATCAATTCCTCAGAAAGACGGGTGAATTGGATATTCAATCGGGAGATCTGGAGATTAGTGTTGAAATCGGGTGACACCCGGCAGCATCGGGTGAGTTGGCAGCTCTGCAGTATCCATGGCTAAGTGTATGCATCCAAAGAATAGTGGTGTTTTGCCTATACTGTCGATATGCTGTTAAGTACAATTGGCTCACATTTAGCAAAATGGGGGGAAATACTTTCACTGAAAAAGGATTTCAAAATTGGAAGAAAGCTATTGAGAAGTTCACAAGTCATGAAGGCCCTCTATCCCACAGGCAGGGAAGCAAGTGTCAAATAGATGACGAAAAGGAAGTGGGAATCAGTTAAGTTCACAAACGTTGCAAGTTCAACAGACAAGAAGATCAGGTCTTCTGTGTCAATTGAGGGCAGTGCAATATCTTGATTGCCAGGGAATTGCATTTTAAGGCCACACTGAGCTATATAGAAGGTAACCTTAACTTCACCCCCAAAAGTGTATTAAATTTCTGCAAGCCTGAAGCTTTTGTTCCGTGCTCATCAGGAGTGGTCTCATGAATTTCTTCCCAAACTTCCAGTAGAAAAAACTTCCAGTAGAACATTATAATCTTTGAGTATAGCATCGATTGCTACTGTTCGAGCTGTCCATCTTGTTGGGCACAACAACTTTAGGCTCACTCTACTGTCAGATGCTTGTTGAAGAGTTGAAGAGATGAAGTCGCTTTGGAGAATACAGAATGAGTTTACCAACTTCCTTCACTATTTCTATAGCATCCCTGACACACTACATTTTTTCCAATTCCCTGAAGACACAGATCCAATGAATGGGCAAAACAGTGTACAGGAATGGCTGCTGGATTCTCACTCAGAAATCTGGCTGCTACACCTGATCTCTTTCCCTTTATGTTTGATGCACCTTCATACGCTTGTCCACGACATAAACTAAATGGAAGCTTGCATCTTGTAAGGAGGTCTTTGATCACCGTGAATAAAGTTTCTGCTCTTGTAATAATCCTACAGTGTCCTCAAAAACTTCCTAGTTGTTATTTACCCAATCAGGTTCAGCTGTGCACTATTACACACATCAGTGGCTTCGTCTGCAATTACTGATAACCATACAGGATTATTTCCTCATATTTTCTCCAAAAGAGAATGCAATAAATTCTGACCCATAATTGAAATTATTTCATTTACTGTTTGATGGGAAGTGAACTTATTGGACTTGACCGAGATTTTAAGTTCCTCAACTTCATGGCTCCATGTAAGCAGTTGTTGCTAGGGGATACTTTAGGTCAAATTTAAATTTTGAATTTCCCCCCTCTTTTTTCCCTTTCATTTTTCTTCCCCCCTCACCCTACTATGCTTCAACATACTGGAAAGGTGGATTCCAAGTTACAGAAGATTTGGATGCTCTAGTACAGTGGCTTTTGCACACACCATTTCATTGTAATATTATCCACCCGGGAAGGCGATCAAGAAGCCTTACCTGAAGGTCAACTTCGAAGCGCGCGGCTACTATCAACCGTCCATACCCTGGGCCTCATTCATAAACCATGATGACGTACTTTCTGTGCTGGTTGCAGTCATAGCAACTGCGCAGGGCCCCTGAGAACGTGCTAGGCACACACTGACGTCAAAGCTCCACGGGTCAGTACAAAACCTCTCACGCGAGGAAAAATTTTCAGTTCAATCTTTCCAACTACACCATGATGTCTTCCGATTCTTCTCCAACAGTTGTTCCCTCCACTTCTACACATCCTAGGAAGGATAGACGCACAAAGCGTTGCAAGGGGTTTTCTGGTAGGCTGAGCTGGGAAGCAGACCCAGCGACTAACGTGGCACCAATTGTGACAGCGAGTGGAAAGAAGCTAGCGCCAACGCCCGATGGAGCCACAGTAAGTGCTGAGCTTGATGAGCTGTCTGTTGCTGATTCTCCTTCTGAGGATGATATCTTTAGCCCTGATTCCTTGAAAAGAATGATAGGAATCAGATGATTTCTTGTGAGGCATTGTTAGCAGCGGTTATGAAGAAAGCTCAGTGCAATACCTGTGCTCCCCTCTCACTGTTAGGGAGAAAAGGACTCTCCACAAAGATGGCTCTTCACTGTACCAATGAGAGTTGTGAAGGTGAAGATGCTGCTATCTTTTCAGACCCACACACTCAGTCAAAGCAGTTGAACAGCAGGTCTGTCCTATAGGAGCAAGGGCTATTGGTCGAAGGTATACTGGTCTGAGAGCATTCTGTTCAATGATGGGTTTGCCACTTCACTGTCAACAGCTGCACTTTCCTTGCACAATGAGCGCCTACATGTAGAGTCAAAGGTGGCGTCAGACATGTCTTTTGCTAGTGCCTCCAAACACCTACACAGCCTGCGTGGAGTCGGACCAGACGAAGTTATTGATGTGGTTGGTAACCTGCGATGGGACCTGGTCGGTCTCGGCGTGGGTTTGTAGGCATAGCGGGGTTGTGGTGGTGGTTTCTTGGGAGACTGGACAGGTGCTAGATCCTGAGGTCCTGTGCAAGCGTTGCACTCAATGTACTCAGCACTCTAACCACGGACAAGACATCCATGGAATACCAGCAGTGGTGGAGTAAGCACGAGAACAAGTGCAATCATAATTATCTGGGTTCTTCACCAGCAATGGAGAAGGAAGGCACATTGAGGATCTTTCGACGTTCTGTAGCAAAGAACAACCTTCGTTATACAGAAGTAAGTTTGCAATCCTATTGTAATGGGGGCACTTGTAATTTGTCAAATGATTCTTTCAGGTGATAGGCGATGGTGACGTCAAGTCTGTGAAAGAGGTGAACGAGGACAAGCCATATGGAGAGGGTGTCAACATTGCGAAGCACGAGTGTGTAGGGCATGTCCAGAAACGACTGTGGAAGCATCTGATTGACCTGAAGGAAAGAAAAAAGACAAGCGATGATGGTGAACAGATACGCTGGAGGGGTCGCTTCACCAATGCCACCATCAAGGTTCTTGCATGATATTACGGGGGAGCCATCAGATCGCATCCTGGAGACGTCGACGGGATGCAGAAAGCGATCTGGGCATCGTTCCACCACTCTATCTCCAATCCGGACCACCAGTACTGCCCAGCTGGCGTGAGTTCCTTGTGCAAATACAATCGTGCCATTGTTGAAGGCAAGCCACCACCTCCACATACCCCAAAGATTCCCACTGATCTGGTACCTTTTGTGAAGCCTGTGTACACTGATCTGTGTAAGAGAAGTTTACTGGAGAAGTGTGCCCTTGGTGCCACACAAAATCAAAACGAAAGTTTTAATAATGTAGTCTGGTCTCGATGCTCCAAAACTGGATTCTGATCTCGAAGCACGGTTGAGATTGCTGTCTCTATCAGACGAGGAGTTCAATGGATTCTACGAGAAAGCACTCAGATTTGCAGAAGAAAAGGGAATTGAGCAACCAGTGCTTCCTAGAAATAGAAGACAACCTCAGCGACACGACACTGGAAGTGAACCTCACCATTTTTCTTCAGTGAATGAGTATTACAGAAAAATGTACTATTAAGCCTGTGTGACCTGTTATCTGGTGAACTCCAACGTCGATTTGAAACCGACAAATTCCATTTTTTGTATCAATTGAGCAAGCATTAATCAAGGCAGCAAATAAGGTGGATTTCCAAAGTGAATTGAAAAAAGTTGGAGAGTCATGCTTCAAAGATGATTTAGATGTGTCTGAATTGAACATACAGCTGCCACTTCTTCACGAGATTATCAAGAAAGCCAAACCAGAGTGTCACTTCAATACACACTATATGTGATGCTATGGATACCATTGAGGTTTTCAAGGAACTCTTACCAGCTGTACACAAGTTGCTTGGCCTGCATTTGACAATACCAATAATGTCTGCCACAGCCGAAAGAGCGTTTTCAGCACTCAAGCAAATTCTAGCATATTCATTGTCATCGATGACTGAACAGAGGCTTAACAATCTTATATTACTCTACGTTCATAAAAAAGAACACAGATAATTTATAGCTAAAAATGAAGAACGTATATATATAATACTTTGTAAATATTAGTTGCAGTATATACAATTGTATTATGTATATTCTCAAGTATATTCTCAAGTACCTGACAACTATTATACATAGTCCACCCTTTATTCATGGTGAGCCCCACCCCTTTTTATGTCTCTGCCCCTGAACTTACGTACATTAATTCAGTTCCAACTTACATACAGTTCCCACTTACTTTAATTCAGTTCCCATTTTAATGGGACCCAAAGGCTTGAAACCATGGTTTACCATTTAAAGTATATACCATATCTTTACACACATTCATGCTATGGTGCTGATTTATATACTAAAATGTAGCCAGTGCAGTATCTTTCTTGTCTTGTGGTAGTTTTTGTTCTGCCATAAATTTTTTTATCTTTTGGAACTGCAGATTGGAATGTGAAGTACAATCACTCTCCAAACTATTCAACCAGCATCAAGTCTGGAATGACTGGGATTGATAGCTGTCAGACACGGCGACTTGTCAAAGAGATATTTTTTATATATATATTTCTAAAGTGGACTTATGTTCAGGTCTAAAACATAAACACTAACAAAACCTTGTGGTTATAAGACTTTGGAGCTCCATAGATTCTGCACACTTCACAGTATGAACTAGATTTAACATAGCTCAATTGATAGATCTCTCTGTGTGCTATCTTTTGGGGAAAAAAGTTGCATAGGTGTAACATTACATGTAACCAATGTGGGAGTCTGTGCCTGAACTGTTTGTAGTTGTGGTTCCTGATTGGACAGTGCTAGCCATTGTTATCTGTGGCTAGAACCGCCACTACTCTAAAAACAAGTGTATTCATTAGGCGCTAAAATATGACTAATTAGGCAGGCTCGGATGGCGAAGGAAAAAAATTTCAACAGAATTCCCCCCCCCCCCCTGCATCCCACCCTTGCCTGATTTGTCACATTTTAGCACCCTAAATCAAGAGTCAAGATGTAGAGTAGGGGGCTTCCTTTAGCCACAGATAACTGCTTAGCACTTTCCAACCACAACTACAAACAGTTCAGGCACTGAGATGTTGAGGTGGTACCCCACGTTGGCTGCATATGACTTTAGCATAGTACCCCTATGTAAAAAAAATTTAATACCAAAAGAGAGCACACAGAGAGATCTATCATTTGAGCTACATATCAAGTTCATAAAGTGAAGTGTGCAGAATCTATGGAGCTCCAAAGTCCTAACCGCAAGCAAGGGCTAGGGCTAGGGCTGGTTTTCCAGGCTTTATATACCTTGGTGCCCCTTAATTCAGTTCCCACTTACTTTAATTCAGTTCCCACATCTAAACTATTTGTCACATCTGCAATTAGGTTTAGCCAGTTTCAAGGAAAAGCTCGACAACATCCAAGTCACCCTTCCAAGCAACCACCTACATGTACGTGAACATTTGCCAAACTCACACCTTGAACCCTCCTCCCTAGCCCTCCCAAGGAGGCTAGAACTGACTAACTTACATGGCAGTTCTTAATCCCGATCGCCGCGTCATCCGGCCTTCCTTTCTCAATGATCTTGAGATGCTCCTTCTGTTCGCAAAACAATTCTTGTGGCTCTGCAGAGAGAAACACACAACAACTTTCAGAGAATGTAGCACAATAGAAGTCTCCATATTAGATTAGAGGTCTCCATATTAGATTATATATCAGAAGTATCCATATTAGATTAGATATTATAAGTCCCCATATTAGATTCGATACTAGAAGTCTCCATATTAGATTAGAGGTCTCCATATTAGATTATATATCAGAAGTCTCCATATTAGATTAGATATTAGAAGTCCCCATATTAGATTAGATATTAGAAGTCTCCATATTAGATTAGATATTAGAAGTCTCCATATTAGATTAGATATTAGATTAAATATTAGAAGTATCTATATTAGATTAGAGTAGTGCAGCTTTCTGTGACTCGACTGAGCAGCCAAGCAAACCTGTGATGCCAACACAGTGCTATATGGGCAAGGTCAGACAGAGGTCAAGGTCAGTCAGGTCATGATAATTAGAAAACTACATTTCAAGAAACTGTGTCATATGGGGGGACGGGGAGAAACTTGAGCAAATACCCCCCAGACCAGATAGGTAATCAGGTGATGATATTCAGACATCAGAGAGGGCACCCACTCCTACTTATAGGGCTAGGTATATGCACACGGTGGTCCTTCCAACTTCTAGAGAAGTGAATGGACTAAAAAATTATTTCGGGCACAAGAGACATTCCGCCACACAGCCCAACATGGTCGGCAGATTAAGTATGTGCTGATCCTTACCCAACATAGTTGGTATGTGCTGATCCTTACCCAACATGGTCGGCAGATTAAGTATGAACTGATCCTTATCCAACATGGTCGGCAGATTAAGTATGAACTGATCCTTATCCAACATGGTCGGCAGATTAAGTATGAACTGATCCTTACCCAACATGGTAGGCAGATTAAGTATGCACTGATCCTTACCCAACCTGGTCGGCAGATTAAGTATGTGCTGATCCTTACCCAACATGGTCGGCAGATTAAGTATGAACTGATCCTTACCCAACATGGTCGGCAGATTATGTGCTGATCCTTACCCAACAACTGATCCTTACCCAACATGGTCGGTAGATTAAGTATGTACTGATCCTTCCCCAACATGGTAAGCAGATAAAGTATGTGCCTATCTTTACCAAACATGGTAAGCAGATTAAATATGTACCGATCCTTACCCAACATGGTAGGCAGATTAAGTATGTACTGATCTTTACCCAACATGGTCGGCAGATTAAGTATGTACCAATCCCCATCAAACATGGTAGGCAGATTAAGTATGTGCTGATCCTTACCCAACATGGTCGGTAGATTAAGTATGTACCGATCCTTACCCAACATGGTAGGCAGATTAAATATGTACCGATCCTTACCCATGTTGGTAGGCAGATTAAGTATGTACTGATCCTTACCCAACATGGTAAGCAGATTAAGTATGTACTGATCCTTACCCAACATGGTCGGCAGATTACATATGTGCTGATCCTTACCCAATATGTTCGGCAGATTAAGTATGTACTGATCCTTACCCAACATGGTCGGCAGATAAGTATGTGCTGATCCTTACCCAACATGGTCGGCAGATTAAGTATGACCTGATCCTTACCCAACATGGTCGGCAGATTAAGTATGAACTGATCCTTACCCAACATGGTCGGCAGATTAAGTATGAACTGATCCTTACCCAACATGGTCGGCAGATTAAGTATGTACTGATCCTTACCCAACATGGTCGGCAGATTACATATGTGCTGATCCTTACCCAATATGTTCGGCAGATTAAGTATGTACTGATCCTTACCCAACATGGTCGGCAGATAAGTATGTGCTGATCCTTACCCAACATGGTCGGCAGATTAAGTATGAACTGATCCTTACCCAACATGGTCGGCAGATTAAGTATGAACTGATCCTTACCCAACATGGTCGGCAGATTAAGTATGAACTGATCCTTAACTGATCCTTACCCAACATGGTCGGCAGATTAAGTATGTACTGATCCTTACCCAACATGGTCGGCAGATTACATATGTGCTGATCCTTACCCAATATGTTCGGCAGATTAAGTATGTACTGATCCTTACCCAACATGGTCGGCAGATAAGTATGTGCTGATCCTTACCCAACATGGTTGGCAGATTAAGTATATATGACTTACCCAACATGGTCGGCAGATAAGTATGTGCTGATCCTTACCCAACATGGTCGGCAGATTAAGTATGTACTGATCCTTACCCAACATGGAAGTCAGATTAAGTATGTATGTACCGCTCCCTATCAAACATGGTAGGCAGATTAAGTACATGTACCGATCCTTTCTATATGTGGGGGCATCCCTCCATCCTCCCAGTACGGCACCTCTTGCTACCTGTTTGTCTGTGTCTTTCTTATATTAAGACGACGTAAAGTGTCACCTGGGTGAGAATCTACGCTGTCCTGGTCTGCCGACTTCTTAGACATCTGGACCGTGATGACGTCCCCCACAGTTGAACCAATCACCATCATCTTAGCTCCACGCGTCACTTTCAGCTCACGGAGGGAAACATCATCCTTCACCAGACCTAAAAATGAGAGGGGGAGGAGAGGGCGAGAGACGAGGGAGAAGAGAAAGGAAGAGAAGGATTAGAGAAGGGAGATGATAGAGAAGAGGAGAGGAAAGAAGATAGAGAAGGGAGAGAAGAGAGAGATGAAAGGGAGGAGAGAAGGAAGAGAGGGATGAGAAAGAAAAGAGAGATGTGAGAAAAGCAAAGAGGAGAGAGTATGTACATATGTACACATTTAGGTGGCTGGGAGGGAGGAGTTAGACCACAGCTCATGAATATATGCAACATGGTTGACTAGGAGTTAAACCACAGCAATGAATATTGCAACATTGTGGTTGGCTAGGGAGGCTAGACCACAGCTCATGAATACTGCAACATGGTGGTTAACGAGACACATTTTGATCAGCTACGTACATCAGGTCACAAATAATATTGATGTCATCAATACCGTACAAGCCATCATCATGTTGATGTCATCAATACCATCATCATGTTGATGTCATCAATACTGTACGATCAAATCATCATGTTGATGTCATCAATACTGTATAATCCATCATCATGTTGATGTCATCAATACTGTATAATCCATCATCATGTTGATGTCATCAATACCATCATCATGTTGATGTCATCAATACTGTACGATCAAATCATCATGTTGATGTCATCAATACCATCATCATGTTGATGTCATCAATACTGTACGATCAAATCATCATGTTGATGTCATCAATACTGTATAATCCATCATCATGTTGATGTTATCAATACCATCATCACGTTGATGTCATCAATACCATCATCATGTTGATGTCATCAATACTGTACGATCAAATCATCATGTTGATGTCATCAATACTGTACAATCCATCATGTTGATGTCATCAATACTGTACAATCCATCATCATGTTGATGTCATCAATACTGTATAATCCATCATCATGTTGACGTCATCAATAACCATTATCATGCTGATGTCACCAATACTGTACCGATTCAATACCGCAGCGCATGGTACAGGTCCTCAGATATTATACAGATGTGCCAGGGCAGTGGGGTCAGGGCCAGGACAATGGATAGGGTTAGGGCAACGGTTAGGGTTAGGGCCAGGGCAATGGCTAGGGTTAGGGCCAGGGCAATGGCTAGGGTTAGGACCAGGGCAATGGCTAGGGTTAGGGCCAGGACAATGGGTAGGGTTAGGACAAGGGCAATGGGTAGGGTTAGGTCCAGGGCAATGGGTAGGGTTAGGGCCAGGGCAATGGGTAGGGTTAGGGCCAGGGCAATGGGTAGGGTTAGGGCCAGGGCAATGGGTAGGGTTAGGGCCAGGGCAATGGGTAGGGTTAGGGGTAGGGTTAGGACCAGGGCAATGGGTAGAGTTAGGGTTAGGGCCAGGGCAATGGGTAGGGTTAGGACCAGGGCAATGGGTATGGTTAGGGCCAACGTGGTGGCTAGGGTTAGGGCCAGGGCAATGGGTAGGGTTAGGGCCAGGGCAATGGGTAGGGTTAGGGGTAGGGTTAGGACCAGGGCAATGGGTAGAGTTAGGGTTAGGGCCAGGGCAATGGGTAGGGTTAGGACCAGGGCAATGGGTATGGTTAGGGCCAAGGTGGTGGCTAGGGTTAGGGCCAGAGATTAAGATCAGGGCTAGGGCCAAAGTAATGGCTAGGATTAGGGCCAAGCCAAGGACTAGGGCTAGAACTAGCATTATCTGATATTCAATGAAGTGAGATTTCAGAGAAGCTAAATATTCATGTTTTCACTGTTAGATCCAATCCATGCATAGGCAGGATGAATAGCAATATGCAGCAGTATACTAGTCTAGCAATCCAATCACAAATATTTTGACCACAAATTCTTCTGTTAGTCACCATTTTGGCCGCTAGGAACCTCTCTCTCTACCAGATCATTCTCTTACCTTTGTACATCAGCTTCATCATTGATGGTGATATACCTGCATCACATAGACCACACCAGAATTGTAACACCATCACAAGGACATAGCATCATCAAGCAACGAGTGTTGCACCTGTCATCATCTAGCCTTCTTCTCGCACTTGAATAGAGGACAATAAAGGGGCTTGCTGCGAGCTCTTGGGGTGGATTATGTTGCTGTATATCTCTTGTGTTCCTTGTGTTGTGTTGCTGTCTCTTGTGTTGCTGTGTCTCTTGTGTTGTTTGCTGTGTCTCTTGTGTGTTCCATATGTGTTGTGTTGCTGTGTGTCGCTTGTGTGTTGTGTTGCTGTGTCTCTTGTGTTGCCGTGTCTCTTGTGTGTTCCTTGTGTGTTGTGTTGCTGTGTCTCTTGTGTTGTGTTGCTGTGTGTTGTGTTGCTGTCTCTTGTGTGCTGTGTTGCTGTGTCTCATGTGTGTTGTGTTGCTGTGTCTCTTGTGTTGTGTTGCTGTGTCTCTTGTGTTGTGTTGCTGTGTCTCTTGTGTGTTGTGTTGGTCTTGCAACGTGTTGTGTGAGATTTTAGCAAAAGGACAACAAGCACAACAAAACAGCAACCTATACTATACTATACTGCAAGTGTGATCAGCAGCGAGGACACCCACACACAATATCTTGGTTCTGGCATACACCTTTGTTCTTCATGGTACCCACAATATCCTGGTTCTGGCATACACCTTTGATCTTCATGGTAACCACCCACCAGTCAAGGACTCAATGTGTTCCTTCAACTTGATGGCCTTCTCATCCAATGGGAAATTAATATTGTAGTTTTCCTTTTTCCATACCACTCTAAAGTCAACACATTCACCTACACACATATAAAGTTATAGTATACATAGACAAATATAAAGTCATAGTATACATAGACACATATAAAGTCATAGTATACATAGACAGATATAAAGGCAACACATTCACCTACATATAGACACATACAGGCAACACATTCATCTACATATAGACACATACATGCAACACATTCACCTACATATACACACATACAGGCAACACATTCACCTACATATACACACATACAGGCAACACATTCACCTACATATACACACATACAGGCAACACATTCACCTACATATAGACACATACAGGCAACACACTCCTACATATAGACACATACAGGCAATACATTCATCTACATATAGACACATACATGCAACACATTCACCTACATATAGACACATACAGGCAACACATTCACCTACATATAGACACATACATGCAACACATTCACCTACATATACACACATACAGGCAACACATTCACCTACATATAGACACATACAGGCAACACATTCACCTACATATAGACACATACATGCAACACATTCACCTACACATACACACATACAGGCAACACATTCACCTACATATACACACATACAGGCAACACATTCACCTACATATACACACATACAGGCAACACATTCACCTACATATAGACACATACAGGCAACACATTCACCTACATATAGACACATACATGCAACACATTCACCTACACATACACACATACAGGCAACACATTCACCTACATATAGACACATACAGGCAACACATTCACCTACACACACACATACATGCAACACATTCACCTACATATACACACATACATGCAACACATTCACCTACATATAGACACATACAGGCAACACATTCACCTACATATACACACATACAGGCAACACATTCACCTACATATACACATACAGGCAACACATTCACCTACATATAGACACATACAGGCAACACATTCACCTACATATAGACATATACAGGCAACACTCACCTACATATACACACATACAGGCAACACATTCACCTACATATAGACACATACAGGCAACACATTCACCTACATATACACACATACAGGCAACACATTCACCTACATATACACACATACAGGCAACACATTCACCTACATATAGACACATACAGGCAACACATTCACCTACATATACACACATACAGGCAACACATTCACCTACATATACACACATACAGGCAACACATTCACCTACATATAGACACATACAGGCAACACATTCACCTACATATAGACACATACAGGCAACACATTCACCTACATATACACACATACAGGCAACACATTCACCTACATATACACAGGCAACACATTCACCTACATATAGACACATACAGGCAACACATTCACCTACATATAGACACATACAGGCAACACATTCACACATACAGGCAACACATTCACCTACATATACACACATACAGGCAACACATTCATACATACAGGCAACACATTCACCTACATATACACACATACAGGCAACACATTCACCTACATATAGACACATACAGGCAACACATTCACCTACATATACACACATACATGCAACACATTCACCTACATATAGACACATACAGGCAACACATTCACCTACATATACACATACAGGCAACACATTCACCTACATATAGACACATACAGGCAACACATTCACCTACATATACACACATACAGGCAACACATTCACCTACATATAGACACATACAGGCAACACATTCACCTACATATACACACATACATGCAACACATTCACCTGCATATAGACACATACAGGCAACACATTCACCTACATATACACATACAGGCAACACATTCACCTACATATAGACACATACAGGCAACACATTCACCTACATATAGACACATACAGGCAACACATTCACCTACATATAGACACACACAGGCAACACATTCACCTACATATAGACACATACAGGCAACACATTCACCTACATATACACACATACAGGCAACACATTCACCTACATATAGACACATACATGCAACACATTCACCTACATATACACACATACAGGCAACACATTCACCTACATATACACACATACAGGCAACACATTCACCTACATATACACACATACAGGCAACACATTCACCTACATATACACACATACAGGCAACACATTCACCTACATATACACACAAACACATTCACCTACATATAGACACATACAGGCAACACATTCACCTACATACACACACATACAGGCAACACATTCACCTACATATAGACACATACAGGCAACACATTCACCTACATATAGACACATACAGGCAACACGTTCACCTACATATAGACACATACAGGCAACACATTCACCTACATATACACACATACAGGCAACACATTCACCTACATATAGACACATACAGGCAACACATTCACCTACATATAGACACATACAGGCAACACATTCACCTACATATAGACACATACAGGCAACACATTCACCTATATATACACACATACAGGCAACACATTCACCTACATATAGACACATTCACCTACATATACACACATACATGCAACACATTCACCTACATATAGACACATACAGGCAACACATTCACCTACATATAGACACATACAGGCAACACATTCACCTACATATAGACACATACAGGCAACACATTCACCTACATATACACACATACATGCAACACATTCACGCAACACATTCACCTACATATAGACACATACAGGCAACACATTCACCTACATATACACACATACAGGCAACACATTCACCTACATATAGACACATACAGGCAACACATTCACCTACATATAGACACATACATGCAACACATTCACCTACATATACACACATACAGGCAACACATTCACCTACATATAGACACATACAGGCAACACATTCACCTACATATAGACACATACATGCAACACATTCACCTACATATAGACACATACAGGCAACACATTCACCTGCATATACACACATACAGGCAACACATTCACCTACATATACACACATACATGCAACACATTCACCTACATATACACACAAACACATTCACCTACATATAGACACATACAGGCAACACATTCACCTACATACACACACATACAGGCAACACATTCACCTACATATAGACACATACAGGCAACACATTCACCTACATATAGACACATACAGGCAACACATTCACCTACATATACACACATACAGGCAACACATTCACCTACATATACACACATACATGCAACACATTCACCTACATATACACACATACAGGCAACACATTCACCTACATATAGACACATACAGGCAACACATTCACCTACATATAGACACATACAGGCAACACATTCACCTGCATATACACACATACAGGCAACACATTCACCTACATATAGACACATACATGCAACACATTCACCTACAGGCAACACATTCACCTACATATACACACATACAGGCAATACATTCACCTACATATACACACATACAGGCAACACATTCACCTACATATACACACATACATGCAACACATTCACCTACATATAGACACATACAGGCAACACATTCACCTACATATACACACATACAGGCAACACATTCACCTACATATAGACACATACAGGCAACACATTCACCTACACATACAGGCAACACATTCACCTACATATAGACACATACAGGCAACACATTCACCTACATATACACACATACAGGCAACACATTCACCTACATATATACACATACAGGCAACACATTCACCTACATATACACACATACATGCAACACATTCACCTACATATACACACATACAGGCAACACATTCACCTACATATAGACACATACAGGCAACACATTCACCTACATATAGACACATACAGGCAACACATTCACCTACATATACACACATACAGGCAACACATTCACCTACATATAGACACATACAGGCAACACATTCACCTACATATACACACATACAGGCAACACATTCACCTACATATACACACATACATGCAACATATTCACCTACATATACACACATACAGGCAACACATTCACCTACATATAGACACATACAGGCAACACATTCACCTACATATAGACACATACAGGCAACACATTCACCTACATATAGACACATACATGCAACACATTCACCTACATATACACACATAAGGCAACACATTCACCTACATATAGACACATACAGGCAACACATTCACCTACATATACACACATACAGGCAACACACTCACCTACATATAGACACATACAGGCAACACATTCACCTACATATAGACACATACATGCAACACATTCACCTACATATACACATACAGGCAACACATTCACCTACATATAGACACATACAGGCAACACATTCACCTACATATACACACATACAGGCAATACATTCACCTACATATACACACATACATGCAACACATTCACCTACATATACACACATACAGGCAACACATTCACCTACACATACAGGCAACACATTCACCTACATATAGACACATACAGGCAACACATTCACCTACATATAGACACATACAGGCAACACATTCACCTGCATATACACACATACAGGCAACACATTCACCTACATATAGACACATACAGGCAACACATTCACCTACATATACACACATACATGCAACACATTCACCTACATATAGACACATACAGGCAACACATTCACCTACATATACACACATACAGGCAACACATTCACCTACATATACACACATACAGGCAATACATTCACCTACATATACACACATACATGCAACACATTCACCTACATATACACACATACAGGCAACACATTCACCTACATATACACACATACATGCAACACATTCACCTACATATAGACACATACAGGCAACACATTCACCTACATACACACACATACAGGCAACACATTCACCTACATATAGACACATACAGGCAACACATTCACCTACATATAGACACATACAGGCAACACATTCACCTACATATACACACATACAGGCAACACATTCACCTACATATACACACATACATGCAACACATTCACCTACATATACACACATACAGGCAACACATTCACCTACATATAGACACATACAGGCAACACATTCACCTACATATAGACACATACAGGCAACACATTCACCTGCATATACACACATACAGGCAACACATTCACCTACATATAGACACATACATGCAACACATTCACCTACAGGCAACACATTCACCTACATATACACACATACAGGCAATACATTCACCTACATATACACACATACAGGCAACACATTCACCTACATATACACACATACATGCAACACATTCACCTACATATAGACACATACAGGCAACACATTCACCTACATATACACACATACAGGCAACACATTCACCTACATATAGACACATACAGGCAACACATTCACCTACACATACAGGCAACACATTCACCTACATATAGACACATACAGGCAACACATTCACCTACATATACACACATACAGGCAACACATTCACCTACATATATACACATACAGGCAACACATTCACCTACATATACACACATACATGCAACACATTCACCTACATATACACACATACAGGCAACACATTCACCTACATATAGACACATACAGGCAACACATTCACCTACATATAGACACATACAGGCAACACATTCACCTACATATACACACATACAGGCAACACATTCACCTACATATAGACACATACAGGCAACACATTCACCTACATATACACACATACAGGCAACACATTCACCTACATATACACACATACATGCAACATATTCACCTACATATACACACATACAGGCAACACATTCACCTACATATAGACACATACAGGCAACACATTCACCTACATATAGACACATACAGGCAACACATTCACCTACATATAGACACATACATGCAACACATTCACCTACATATACACACATAAGGCAACACATTCACCTACATATAGACACATACAGGCAACACATTCACCTACATATACACACATACAGGCAACACACTCACCTACATATAGACACATACAGGCAACACATTCACCTACATATAGACACATACATGCAACACATTCACCTACATATACACATACAGGCAACACATTCACCTACATATAGACACATACAGGCAACACATTCACCTACATATACACACATACAGGCAATACATTCACCTACATATACACACATACATGCAACACATTCACCTACATATACACACATACAGGCAACACATTCACCTACACATACAGGCAACACATTCACCTACATATAGACACATACAGGCAACACATTCACCTACATATAGACACATACAGGCAACACATTCACCTGCATATACACACATACAGGCAACACATTCACCTACATATAGACACATACAGGCAACACATTCACCTACATATACACACATACATGCAACACATTCACCTACATATAGACACATACAGGCAACACATTCACCTACATATACACACATACAGGCAACACATTCACCTACATATACACACATACAGGCAATACATTCACCTACATATACACACATACATGCAACACATTCACCTACATATACACACATACAGGCAACACATTCACCTACATATACACACATACATGCAACACATTCACCTACATATAGACACATACAGGCAACACATTCACCTACATATACACACATACAGGCAACACATTCACCTACATATAGACACATACATGCAACACATTCACCTACATATACACACATACAGGCAACACATTCACCTACATATACACACATACAGGCAACACATTCACCTACATATAGACACATACAGGCAACACATTCACCTACATATAGACACATACAGGCAACACATTCACCTACATATACACACATACATGCAACACATTCACCTACATATAGACACATACAGGCAACACATTCACCTACATATACACACATACAGGCAACACATTCACCTACATATATACACATACAGGCAACACATTCACCTACATATAGACACATACATGCAACACATTCACCTACATATACACACATACATGCAACACATTCACCTACATATAGACACATACAGGCAACACATTCACCTACATATAGACACATACAGGCAACACATTCACCTACATATACACACATACAGGCAACACATTCACCTACATATAGACACATACAGGCAACACATTCACCTACATATACACACATACAGGCAACACATTCACCTACATATACACACATACATGCAACATATTCACCTACATATACACACATACAGGCAACACATTCACCTACATATAGACACATACAGGCAACACATTCACCTACATATAGACACATACAGGCAACACACTCTCCTACATATACACACATAAGGCAACACATTCACCTACATATAGACACATACAGGCAACACATTCACCTACATATACACACATACAGGCAACACACTCACCTACATATAGACACATACATGCAACACATTCACCTACACACACACATACAGGCAACACATTCACCTACATATAGACACATACAGGCAACACATTCACCTACATATACACACATACAGGCAACACATTCACCTACATATACACACATACAGGCAACACATTCACCTACATATAGACACATACAGGCAACACATTCACCTACATATAGACACATACAGGCAACACATTCACCTACATATAGACACATACAGGCAACACATTCACCTACATATACACATACAGGCAACACATTCACCTACATATAGACACATACAGGCAACACATTCACCTACATATAGACACATACAGGCAACACATTCACCTACATATACACACATACAGGCAACACATTCACCTACATATACACACATACAGGCAACACATTCACCTACATATACACACAAACACATTCACCTACATATAGACACATACAGGCAACACATTCACCTACATATAGACACATACAGGCAACACATTCACCTACATATAGACACATACAGGCAACACATTCACCTACATATAGACACATACAGGCAACACATTCACCTACATATACACACATACATGCAACACATTCACCTACATATAGACACATACAGGCAACACATTCACCTACATATACAGTACACACATACAGGCAACACATTCACCTACATATAGACACATACAGGCAACACATTCACCTACATATACACACATACAGGCAACACATTCACCTACATATAGACACATACAGGCAACACTCACCTACATATAGACACATACATGCAACACATTCACCTACATATACACACATACAGGCAACACATTCACCTACATATAGACACATACAGGCAACACATTCACCTACATATAGACACATACATGCACCACATTCACCTACATATACACACATACAGGCAACACATTCACCTACATATAGACACATACATGCAACACATTCACCTACATATAGACACATACAGGCAACACATTCACCTACATATACACACATACAGGCAACACATTCACCTACATATACACACATACACGCAACACATTCACCTACATATACACACATACATGCAACACATTCACCTACATATACACACATACAGGCAACACATTCACCTACATATAGACACATACAGGCAACACATTCACCTACATATAGACTCATACAGGCAACACATTCACCTACATATAGACACATACAGGCAACACATTCACCTACATATAGACACATACAGGCAACACATTCACCTACATATACACACATACATGCAACACATTCACCTACATATACACACATAGAGGCAACACATTCACCTACATATAGACACATACAGGCAACACATTCACCTACATATAGACACATACATGCAACACATTCACCTACATATACACACATACAGGCAACACACTCACCTATATATACACACTCACCTACATATACACATACAGGCAACACATTCACCTACATATCGACACATACAGGCAACACATTCAACTACACATACACACATACAGGCAACACATTCACACATAGTGTCAACAGATTGAACTGCAGACAGACTATACCATGTCTGGTTGCTATAAGACTGTCCCCATGTAGGATCAGCTACAGCCCCTTCAATGACACAGAATAATTGCACAGGAGAATTCCACCAACCAACAGCAGGTGTTTAGGTAGAGCAGCTATAGCTTCCTTTGGACTTGGTAACAGTTTCCAGGAGCAAGAACTCCACAAACAAACAGCAGAACTGATCAGGTTATTTGCTCTACTCATAAACAATACACGCATTAACTTGATTGCTCGTTCTGTTTATAACACAGTACATGCGCTAACCTGATCACTCATTCTACTTATAACACAGTATGTGTTAACTTGATTGTTCATTCTATATTAACACAGTACATGCATTAAATTGATTGCTCGCTCTACTTACAACAGAGTACATCTGTTAACTTGATTGCATCATCTAAATTGCTTAGTGGATGATGTACTTACAACTAATTTTGTACCGCAATAGAGAAACAGATTTGGTCGTGGACGTGCATTGGAACATTTGTGGAGTCCAGTGGAACTAGAAGTTCTAGGAATGGAATATTGTGTGCAAGTTCTTCGAGGATTACGACCTATTGGAACGTTGATCTTGAAGCTGAGCTTCCAATTTTTTCAGCTTCCAATGTCATTTTTTTTTTGCTGCGTAATTTTACGTTAGCGAAAGATTTTGAGTAGGCCTCGAGTCATTTTGGAGCTAATATCACCTGAAACCTCCTCCACACAGGCAGACAAGAAGCTATTGATGTGAGTTTTTAGCCGAGATTGCATTTCCATTCTAAATTATAAACAGCAGCCACACGTTGCAATGGGAGGGGTGGCTCTTAATAGAGGGTATACAAGAGCGTGAAACAGTGCTGTACTCCCTGCTACTAGATAAATAGGTGTAATTCACGCTAAGGTTTGTCAGGCTTCGTGAGTCATCAAAGGTGTGCTGGACATCTCAGAGGTGTGGGGGGGGGGGGGGGGGTGGTGGTATATAGTTGACTTTAGGAAACATTCACTTTTTTCCACATTCTGAGCTCTTGGAAGATGAGCAGGGGCTAGCAAATTATGTCTGCTTTATTCCGTGTCAGATCACCCAATGGATTAAAATTGGTTCATATTTGGTGTATGGGGGAACTAAGGCTAGAAATTTCTAAGTTTTCGCCTCATCGGATCGCCCCATCGGATTGATGGCTTTCGCACTATGGCTCAAAATTCTGGTGTGTGTGTGGGGGGGGGGGGGGGGGGGGCAATTTTGGCAAAAATGGGTATGGCCACTAATTTTTGGATGACCATATCTCCATAATAGGTAGGCCAAGTATATTGACATTGGTCAATGGTGTCTGTGGAAAGTTAATTTCATGTGGAATCCAAATCAGCCACTATATTAATTAATGTAGGAGCAATTTGAACCTTATGACTTTTACTTTGAACTTGACCTTGAGATAGACTTGGGTACAAAATTATACCTAAACAAAATATACCAAAAAAAAAAAGGGAAAAAAAGAAGAGAATGTGTGTTTGATTTCCAGCTCTTCTCCAAGTAGGCATGCTTGATGCCAAAATATGATATTCCTATGCAATGAACTATTTATATACAGTTCAATATGAGATATAGTTGCAACCATGTAATCATCCTTGCAGCTGATAGAGAATGAATGTAACTACTTTTCGTGGCAATAAGTCTCAAGATTTAATCATTTAGCTATACCATTATCAATTTGATCACAGCTACACCCACACAATGACCTCCTCGTAGGAGATGGGAAGAGGTACTTTTACTGGCTCCACAGCTAGGAATTAGTCTTCCTGTGGGGCGTATGGGTGGAGCTTGAGTAAGCACATGAAGTTGTTACTAGTTCATGGTTAACTTGTTGGGTACGTACCAGTATGTCCTACTGAGTCCGCATCACTTTCTGCAGCATGTACAATACTTTCCGAGCTCTCATCCGCCATTACGTGGACTCGCGCTAAAAGGCGCCTACTGCAAGCATATCTCGTTCTCTTTTCTCCCTCTCACTGGCCCCGCCCCTATTTGATCGCCAAGTAAAAGACATGCGCGAGTTTATCGCTCCAGTTTTTTCAAAAAGCCTTGAATATGGCTACTGGTTGGATAAATTTGGAACAGGATTTCTCTTCCAGTTTCTCTATTAGTTGCAGTAATTTATTTCTTAGCCTTCCGGACGAACTCATTGCTCACATAGTGAGCTTCCTTTCTTTGAAGGAACTTGCAAACACTCGTTTGGTGAGTTAGGTGTGGAAAGTTGTTAGCGGTTGACCCAAGATATCCCCTGTAATGAGCACTTTTTAGACATCCACACGTACGCCTGATTTTATTTTCCACCTTTTAGTAATACTTGTATTTGTGTAGGTGTGTGGCAGGCTGCAGAGGCTTGTAGATGACAAGAGTTTTACGTACTTATGGGCCCATGCTCCTCTGCTTTCATTCTGCTGCTTTTGGGTCTCGGATGAGAATAGGGCCATCATCCAGCGGTGAGGCAGGCAGTGCAAACATGTGTACATGTGCATAGCATACCCATTGTGCTGCTGCTGCATGCATTATGTAACCTGTTTTGCCAAAAAAAGACGCACAAAAAACCCACAGCATAATCTTATTTAACAGTGTTAATTTCAAGTAAAAGATAAAACAACAACAGCAAAAAGTAATGACTGATTTTTGTAAATCTGGTACAGGGTCAGAGGATGCTGCAATGCATTGACACTGTGAAGGTTGCAGACATTTTTAATGGTATTTGTCGTTACCTCCCACATCATTTGTACACAATGCTGTGTCACATGTAATATATGTATGTGTGGCTGCCATCTTGAACTGTGCATTATCAACATGCAAGCTTTCTTTATCTGTGTGTCAATGTTGAACAGTGTCATTATCAATATGCAAACATTCTTTATCTGTGTGTGTGGCTGTCCATGTTGAACAGTGTCATTATCAACATGCAAGCTTTCTTTATCTGTGTGTGTGTGGCTGTCCATGTTGAACAGTGTCATTATCAACATGCAAGCTTTCTTTACCTGTGTATGTGGCTGTCCATGTTGAACAGTGTCATTATCAACATGCAAGCTTTCTTTATCTGTATGTGTGTGTGTGGCTGTCCATGTTGAACAGTGTCATTATCAACATGTAAGCTTTCTTTATCTGTGTATGTGGCTGTCCATGTTGAACAGTGTCATTATCAACATGCAAGCTTTCTTTATCTGTGTGTGTGGCTGTCCATGTTGAACAGTGTCATTATCAACATGCAAGCTTTCTTTACCTGTGTGTGTGTGGCTGTCCATGTTGAACAGTGTCATTATCAACATGCAAGCTTTCTTTATCTGTGTATATGTGGCTGTCCATGTTGAACAGTGTCATTATCAACATGCGACCTTTCTTTGCCTGTGTGTGTGTGGCTGTCCATGTTGAACAGTGTCATTATCAACATGCAAGCTGTCTTTACCTGTGTGTGTGTGTGACTGTCCATGTTGAACAGTGTCATTATAAACATGCAAGCTTTCTTTATCTGTGTGTGTGTGTGACTGTCCATGTTGAACAGTGTCATTATCAACATGCAAGCTTTCTTTATCTGTGTGTGTGTGTGACTGTCCATGTTGAACAGTGTCATTATCAACATGCAAGCTTTCTTTACCTGTGTGTGTGTGGCTGTCCATGTTGAACAGTGTCATTATCAACATGCAGGCTTTCTTTACCTGTATGTGTTGCTGTCCATGTTGAACAGTGTCATTATCAACATGCAAGCTTTCTTTACCTGTGTGTGTGTGGCTGTCCATGTTGAACAGTGTCATTATCAACATGCAGGCTTTCTTTACCTGTGTATGTGGCTGTCCATGTTGAACAGTGTCATTATCAACATGCAAGCTTTCTTTATCTATGTATGTGGCTGTCCATGTTGAACAGTGTCATTATCAACATGCAAGCTTTCTTTACCTGTGCTGTCCATGTTGAACAGTGTTTTTATCAACATGCAAGCTTTCTTTATCTGTGTGTGTGTGGCTGTCCATGTTGAACAGTGTTATTATCAACATGCAAGCTTTCTTTGCCTGTGTATATGTGGCTGTCCATGTTGAACCGTGTCATTATCAACATGTAAGCTGTCTTTATCTGTGTATGTGGGTCTGTCCATGTTGAACAGTGTGATTATCAACATGCGAGCTTTCTTTATCTGTGTATGTGGCTGTCCATGTTGAACAGTGTCATTATCAACATGCAAGCTTTCTTTATCTGTGTGTGTGTGGCTGTCCATGCTGAACAGTGTCATTATCAACATGCAAGCTTTCTTTACCTACAGGTGTATATGTGGCTGTCCATGTTGAACAGTGTCATTATCAACATGCAAGCTTTCTTTATCTGTGTGTGTGTGTGACTGTCCATGTTGAACAGTGTCATTATCAACATGCAAGCTTTCTTTACCTGTGTGTGTGTGGCTGTCCATGTTGAACAGTGTCATTATCAACATGCAAGCTTTCTTATCTGTGTATGTGGCTGTCCATGTTGAACAGTGTCATTATCAACATGCAAGCTTTCTTTATCTCTGTGTGTGTGGCTGTCCATGTTGAACAGTGTCATTATCAACATACAATCTTTCTTTATCTATGTATGTGGCTGTCCATGTTGAACAGTGTCATTATCAACATGCGAGCTTTCTTTATCTGTGTGTGTGTGGCTGTCCATGTTGAACAGTGTCATTATCAACATGCAAGCTTTCTTTATCTGTGTGTGTGTGTGTGGCTGTCCATGTTGAACAGTGTCATTATCAACATGCACGCATTCTTTGTCTGTGTTTGTGTGTTACTTGCAGGGCTGCAGACTCTGGTAATACTGAGGCTCTGATTATGTTGGCTGTGGCCTCTATCTACAGTGAAGGAGGTGAGAATTCCTGTACCAGTCCTTATCTTAGTGAAAATGAACTGTGCCCTGCACATGTGCAAAATAGGATAGTGTACTTGTTGGCCCTGGATATATAGAGTGTGTGTGTATGTATATCCGCCAGAATTAGCATTTGTTGAATCAGTGACTACTACAACAATGTGAGCCTAGACATCTATAGCAGCTGCCATAGCCACAGCTGTCTATGTACATGTACACTGCAGTGGAGCTGGTAGCTAGAAGAGGCTTTCCTCTTAGCAGTTATACATCTGAGGATAACTAGTCAGTGGAGTTATGTGACTGCCTTTAGGCTTGCAATTGCGTTATAACAGTATTTGGGGGGAGGGGGGAATTCTCTGCTAGTAGGGCAGTAAATTGAATAAACCCTCCAGCATTCAGAAAGTTGAAGAAGAAAGATATAGCAAGCTCAGCCCCTCCAAGAGCCAAGAAGGCCAAGAGAAGTGCACTTCTTAGCTGTGTTTCAGCAGAGGAACATGGCAAGCAGTTCAAGGAAGACCATATTCCCTAACTCATTTTTACACTTGTTCTCATGGAGATGAAACAGAATTATTGAAACCAGAAATAGCAATGGGAAACAATCCTCTGCCCCTTCTCTCTTCTCTATGTATATGTTTATCTGATCGAAAGAATCGTTTTCACTCTGTACCTCAATTTTGGCCTGAATATCACCAGAAAAAAACTCCTGGGACATATTCGTGTAATTTTGCAGCGTTACACAGCCTGCTCATGTAAAAGCTGTCTCTCAAATGAGGTCGCTCTGACAATACATGTAAGTAGTCCTGGCATTACACCTCCTGCTTGTCATGCTGACTCTGCCCAAGCCGAACAGCTCACTTGGCGAGATGTTAGTTTCATTGTTGTCAAAACATGTTATAAAGACTGGTCTGCCATTCAGCCATGTGCACCATATGTCAGGGAATTATTATTCTCATGCTGCAGAGGCTACATGCCATGTGCACCCATATGTCAGAATTAATCTCATGCAGCAGAGGCTACATGCCATGTGCACCATATGTCAGGGAATTAATCTCATGCAGCAGAGGCTACGTGCCATGTGCACCATATGTCAGGGAATTAATCTCATGCAGCAGAGGCTACGTGCCATGTGCACCATATGTCAGGGAATTAATCTCATGCAGCAGAGGCTACGTGCCATGTGCACCATATGCCAGTGAATTAATCTCATGCAGCAGAGGCTACATGCCATGTGCACCATATGTCAGGGAATTAATCTCATGCAGCAGAGGCTACGTGCCATGTGCACCATATGTCAGTGAATAAATCTCATGCGGCAGAGGCTACGTGCCATGTGCACCATATGTCAGGGAATTAATCTCATGCAGCAGAGGCTACGTGCCATGTGCACCATATGTCAGGGAATTAATCTCATGCAGAAGAGGCTACGTGCCATGTGCACCATATGCCAGGGAATTAATCTCATGCAGCAGAGGCTACGTGCCATGTGCACCACATGTCAGGGAATTAATCTCATGCAGCAGAGGCTACGTGCCATGTGCACCATATGTCAGGGAATTAATCTCATGCAGCAGAGGCTACGTGCCATGTGCACCATATGTCAGGGAATTAATCTCATGCAGCAGAGGCTACGTGCCATGTGCACCATATGTCAGGGAATTAATCTCATGCAGCAGAGGCTACGTGCCATGTGCACCATATGTCAGGGAATTAATCTCATGTAGCAGAGGCTACGTGCCATGTGCACCATATGTCAGGGAGTTAATCTCATGCAGCAGAGGCTACATGCCATGTGCACCATATGTCAGGGAATTAATCTCATGCAGCAGAGGCTACGTGCCATGTGCACCATATGTCAGTGAATTAATCTCATGCGGCAGAGGCTACGTGCCATGTGCACCATATGTCAGGGAATTAATCTCATGCAGAAGAGGCTACGTGCCATGTGCACCATATGCCAGGGAATTAATCTCATGCAGCAGAGGCTACGTGCCATGTGCACCACATGTCAGGGAATTAATCTCATGCAGCAGAGGCTACGTGCCATGTGCACCATATGTCAGGGAATTAATCTCATGCAGCAGAGGCTACGTGCCATGTGCACCATATGTCAGGGAATTAATCTCATGCAGCAGAGGCTACGTGCCATGTGCACCATATGTCAGGGAATTAATCTCATGCAGCAGAGGCTACGTGCCATGTGCACCATATGTCAGGGAATTAATCTCATGTAGCAGAGGCTACGTGCCATGTGCACCATATGTCAGGGAGTTAATCTCATGCAGCAGAGGCTACATACCATGTGCACCATACATGTACATGTATGTCAGGGAATTAATCTCATGCAGCAGAGGCTACGTGCCATGTGCACCATATGCCAGTGAATTAATCTCATGCAGCAGAGGCTACATGCCATGTGCACCATATGTCAGGGAATTATTCTCATGCAGCAGAGGCTACGTGCCATGTGCACCATATGTCAGGGAATTAAGCTCATGCAGCAGACGCTACGTGCCATGTGCACCATATGTCAGGGAATTAATCTACATGTGTTCTATAAACATGTTTATGTTTTATATTGCATAGGGCTGTCTCGGGTACTAAATGTCGACAACATCTCGGTAGCTTTGCTAACACCTCAATACTTCCTTTATCAACCTCCATTGTTCAAGGATGAAAGGAATCTTAATCTACAGTATTTTGTTCTTTTCATAAAAATATATAATAAATTAAAAATACACAAATAACAATAAAAAAATAAAGAGGTGCCTGATAATATCTCAAGAAAGAATGATAAATAACTGAATACAGAAAAATTATGGTGAGCATGGCTTCTTGAGAGTTGCTCTCCCTATCCATGTCAGAAAAGGAATGGTGAAGCGCTTGTATGATAGAGCCAGGAGAGTAGTGACTGAGAAGGATGACCTTTGGAAGGAAGAACATCATTTGAATAGGGTGTTTATAGAGAATGATTATCTGTAAGGCTTCATCAACCTTTCACCTGTAGACACATCTAAATGCGCAGAAAGGAAGGTAAGTACACAGATACAGGCAACAAGGGTCTAAAGAAGAAGGATCCTATGGTAGTGATTCCTTATGTAGCAGGGATGAGAGAAGACATCAGGAGGGTTGCAGGAAGTTCAACATCAAAGTTGTTTTCATATCTGGAAGAACTCGGAGGACACAACTGAGCAGAGTCAAGGATGCTTTACCAGCTAGTGTATACAGTCCTGCATTGTGTATCACGTCCCTTCCAGCTGTGGGAAGTACATAGAGGAGACCAACAGAAGACTGAAGACCAGAGTGAAAGAACATCAAGATGCCTGTAGAAAAGTGCTAAAGAGAAGTCTGCAATTGCTGAAAATGCATGGGATAATGGACATTGTATTTTTTGGGGGAGGAAATCTTAGAGCAGGCCAGAAGACTGAAGTGAAGGAGTCATTGCACATCAGCCTAGCACCAAAGTGTGAGCAGTTCAATCGAGACTGTGGAATGGACTTGCCTGGTGCTGGGGGGCCACTCTCAAGAGCCTGAACTTGAAGCTACGACCACCATAATTTTTCTGTGTTCAGTTATTTATCATTCTCTCTTTATACTTTAATATCAGCCATCTCTTTATTAATTTGTTTATTTGTTATTATTATTATTATAATTATTTATTTGTGTATTTTATTATAATTATATATATATATAATATATTGTTATTTTATTTATTTTATTTGTTATTTATTTACGTATTAATATTATCTTTTTTAATAATTTTTCCATATTCGGTTCACGTGCTGGACACGCGTGCCGAGGCGAGGTGTGGTTTAGTAGCACGTGGTAGATAGCTAGCCACCGGTATATATCAGGGTCACACGAGTCTTAGCATCTCTGATGAAGGCTGGAGCATGTAGTTGAAACATCAAGATAATACAATTTCAAGTTGATTATTGAAAAGGTTATTGTAATGTTATTATGTCATCTGAGAGATTAGTAATTATGATGATGATGAATGATTATGATAGTAATAATAATAATTGCCAAGTGAAGTGAGCCCTCAGTGTGGAGTTGGATGGAAAACTTGGCATTGCAATGCAATGGTGTATCTATCTATCATGTATAATATATATATATGTGGGAGTTGGTATTGCCACACTATGGTGTATCTATCCATCATGTATATATATATGTGGGAGTTGGTATTGCCATGCTATGGTGTATCTATCTATCTAGTATATATATATATGTGGGAGTTGGTATTGCCATGCTATGCTGTATCTATCTATCATATATATATATATATATATATATATATATGTGGGAGTTGGTATTGCCATGCTATGGTGTATCTATCTATCATGTGTATATATATATATATGGGAGTTGGCATTGCCATGCTATGGTGTATCTATCTATCATGTATATATATGGGAGTTGGTATTGTCATGCTATGGTGTATCTACGTATCTATCATGTATATATATATATGTGGGAGTTGGCATTGCCATGCTATGGTGTATCTATCTATCATGTATATATATATATATATGGGAGTTGGTATTGCCATGCTATGGTGTATCTATCTATCATGTATATATATATATATATATATGGGAGTTGGTATTGCCATGCTATGGTGTATCTATCTATCATGTATATATATATGTGGGAGTTGGTATTGCCATGCTATGGTGTATCTATCTATCATGTATATATATATGTGGGAGTTGGTATTGCCATGCTATGCTGTATCTATCTATCATGTATATATCAGCCATTCCATTTGTGACTCTCGTGACAACAATGCTAATTACATGGCACCACTCATTTAAACTAAGCTGGTAAACAATTTTTACAGCATAATTTTTTGTTGATTAGGATCCTCTATATTGACACCAAAAAATAAAATTTTCTTCGACTTTTCTTTAAAGCACTAGACCATCTCAGAGTGTGTGACTCACGTGGCCGACATAAACCCCGATTTCTCTACATCATTTCACACTTCTCTCAATTTGTCTCAAGTCTGTATCAGGAAAAAACAAACGACCACGTGGAAGATTACTCTGATACACTAGCCAACAGCTAAAAAAACTCACTTTGCAAAAATTGACAACTGGCTTCGTATACGGCTTCCTATAAAAATGTGACTCGCGTGACGGAGTCTCAGATTATGATCTTAGGAGTACTCTAATTAGACTGTGCTTCACTGAATGCCACAAAAATGTTTATTAAACCTCAAAACAAATAAGGCAAGATTCATTCAAAACATTTGACTTTGGCTCCATATTTTTTTTTAAGTGGGTGTGCACTAGAACTAGAACAACACATTAAAAAAACTCAACTATGTATGGACAAACCTGTTCAATACAACAAGGACAGCAAAATCAAACAAACATAATGGGGTAACTAATGTGCAACAATCCGGGTCCTACAGCAAAGAGCAGGTAAAAGACACTTAGTTGGTGGTCTGACTGATGCCAACGGAACGTCTGGAATTTCTTTGCTATGTCATCCACGCAAGTTATGGTGAAAGGATCATGGCCATTGAGTTCCAAGGGCCCCGCAAAGATCCAAACTGGAGAGACACACTCTGTATCATCTATGCGTGGCCAAGTATAAGTTCCATTGAGGGCATCTTTCCTGAGAAACTTTATTTTTATTAAAGTGTTGCTGTTCACCCACAACATTGCATGTACATGTGCTCAAAATACTTCCAATGTAACACTTGGGGGGTTCTTCATAGTACACACTCTAGTATGCATTCACCTCGATGTTAGCAAGGGTGTTAAGAGGGGTGCTTCCTACCACTTCCGCTCCATCAGTTACCTTAGCTGAATAGACTTTCACTTTCACATCCTTTCCATCATTTTCCATGAAATGGAAGGAGGAAATTCCCTTGATAGGAAGAGCATGATCGAACGAAGATTGTTTGGAGTCCTAACTCCTCAGCCCGGCTCCTCAGAGTCTCAGTGGTGATGAGACTGGAGGCAATGCTAGAATCCTGAATGGCTTCATAAAAATCATGAGCCCCGTTAATAATCCACCGACGAGACATCACTTTGGTTGATGCAATACGCTTAATAGTGCCACTGATGCCATCAACAGGGCCTTTGCCATGACTTTTGGCACTGAAATTTCAAGTCAGCCCAACATCATGTCTGGAGCTGACAAGAGGCAGTGCGTTTGCGATGTACCGATTCTTGAATTGTGAAGCGGGTCCATCAGTCCACCCTCTGATGCGCTCGCAACCACCTAAAGATGTTGATTGCAAGATTTCATCCAGGAAGACTATGGCTGCAGTTTTATTGTGTTCCAGAGAATCACTGATGACTACGTGTGATGTAGTGTTACCACGGAACCAAAGGACTGAAGTGAAAACGGTCACTTGCCCCTGATTCCAATGTGCGGATTGAATTCCACACACACTTGAAGTTTTCGGCGAAGTCCATTTGCAAAACTGCCATCGTCGACACTGGATCACTTGATCCTCTTCATATTTCGTGGATTGTTGACGTTTTATGTAGACATGTCTCAGGAATTTTCATATCCGTACAAGTCCTCCATGCTTCCACTTTCCTCAATCTTATTCATCCGATTATTCATATCTTGCCATTTGAACAACTTCACTGAAGTCTTCTTTAGGTTGTCATTTTCAGGCAACGGATACCTACTGGCAAAGCCACACTCATCATGACTGCATGTGCTGAACCAACACTTAACATCTGCTGGTGACACAAGACACGAATGTGGCATATCCTTGGAATATGTAGGTACAACCGGGAACAACTTATGAAGAGCATCCACCGCCATTATGAAATTCTCATGCTAAACACATACACAGACGTTGGCAGGCATTTGCGAATTGAGCATGACTTGATGGGGCGGAGCTCAGCAAATTTGCTCATACCTATCTTTACATTGGGGTGCTCTTCTTGGAAGAGAGCATATGTCTCTCTAATGTTGATGATCATGTGTCTCTTCTGAAGTTTCTCTTTGCCTATTTCATAACACACTGTTATGACATCACGTTTCCCTGGTGCCATGCGACTGACATCATCTCGCACATAGACAGCTCGCACTAACTCCACTGTCTCATTTGCAAGACGTGTCATCCTGGTCTTTTTTTCAGGAAATTTCATGGCCAGACCGAAGTCATCTGCCAGTCTCCGGAGAACTGCTTTCTTCTTTCGAGGGCTTTTAGGAAGAGCCCCCCTAGCCTTATTAACTGCTTTTCCCAATGACCGCGATGATAAAAAAAGCTTTGGGGCTGGCCTGTGCCAAAGGAGTAACAATTTTGGCCTTCTTCTTCTCCCTAGACCGCTGTTTCCGTATGTGGGCTTTTTCTCATTCCTTCCAGGGCATCAGCTGACAAGGTCTCTTTTTTCTTCGCTCGGTGTTCCCGGGAGTATCCAACATTTCGAGCTTTGAATTTGTCATACTGGTCTGCATCACACTTCAGCTTTGTGCGATATCGTCTTTGTCTTGCTGCAGTCTTCCCATCATCAGGCCTAAAAGAAATAAATTATTTTCTGCTTACTACAGTTCATGCTTTAGAATTTAGTAACTTTGGCTAGAATAGCTCCTGGTACATTGGAAGCATGGTAACAAACTTGACTTGATTATGTGACACCTTGACAAGTAAAATGGGTTGTCTTGATGCTAATCCTCCCTTATTATCCATCAACTCGCGTTCTACGATATGGAATCGTGGAATGGACCATAAACAATCATCAAGTAGCAAGAATGATATCCCTATCCTGTGACTCGCGTGACATAAAATTAGGAAGGCACTGTACTGACAATACACCATGATAAAAATCTATTTAGCTATTCTTACTCCTTTATAGCAATGACACTCTTGCAAGGAGACACTCAGCAATTATCACTTGATAGAGAGCTAGATTAATAAATGTACTTACTTGTGTGACTCGTGTGACGACATTTTGCCGGAGTTTTCACGTTCTGAAATTCTAAAAACTTTCAGGCAAAACCTTGATAGAACTTGAACAGGAGATGTAATGGCTGCCAGATAGAGCAATGGATGATGCAATAACAAGTGGATGATGCAATAACCCTTGAGGAATTCCAATTAACTGGAATGGAACATATTAACACTGGTAGGGACTTGACTGGTCAACCCACTTCCCAAGATTGTTAAGGTCGCCAGATGGACCAATCGACTTGAATTTCTGGATTTATACCATTTAAACATTCCTCTTTCCGACAAACAATGAAAGTTGGCAAAAATTGTTTTGTTTTATTTCCACTTTGAAGGGTACCTTTACATGGAATGGTATGTGGGAGTTGGCATTGCCATGCTATGGTGTATCTATCTATCATGTATATATATATATATATATATATATGTGGGAGTTGGTATTGTCATGCTATGGTGTATCTATCTATCATGTATATATATATATATGTGGGAGTTGGTATTGCCATGCTATGGTGTATCTATCTATCATGTATATACATATATGTGGGAGTTGGTATTGCCATGCTATGGTGTATCTATCTATCATGTATATATATATATATATGTGGGAGTTGGTATTGCCATGCTATGGTGTATCTATCTATCATGTATATATATATATGTGGGAGTTGGTATTGCCATGCTATGGTGTATCTATCTATCATGTATATATATATGTGGGAGTTGGTATTGCCATGCTATGGTGTATCTATCTATCATGTATATATATATATATATATATATATATATGTGGGAGTTGGTATTGCCATGCTATGGTGTATCTATCTATCATGTATATCTGTATGTGGGAGTTGGTATTGCCATGCTATGGTGTATCTATCTATCATGTATATATATATGTGGGAGTTGGTATTGCCATGCTATGGTGTATCTATCTATCATGTATATATATGTGGGAGTTGGCATTGCAATGCTATGGTGTATCTATCTATCATGTATATATATATATATATGTGGGAGTTGGTATTGCCATGCTATGGTGTATCTATCTATCATGTATATATATATATATATATATATGGGAGTTGGTATTGCCATGCTATGGTGTATCTATCTATCATGTATATATATATATATATATATATATATATGGGAGCTGGTATTGCCATGCTATGGTGTATCTATCTATCATGTATATATATGTGGGAGTTGGTATTGCCATGCTATGGTGTATACATGTATCTATCATATATATATAAATAATGTTTGTATTCACCGGACATTCACCCGTAAAAAAAGGTCGCCAGCTTAAAATTTTGCGGGCTTATGTAAACTGGGAATGTTTATCGTAGTGAAGAGAATGATCGAGAAAACAGCAGCAGATTTTAAGCTAGAGGAACGAAAACTGGCTCCCCGGCAAGTGAGAACAGGCTACAGTGCATGGGTAATAGCTGACAGGAAATGACACTTGAGTAGTATTCTGACATAGCTCCTCATTCATCAGTGGAGGTACATATGATAGCGCCTTAAATATATATATTGGGTTTGCTAAACTGGAAATGATCGCCTCGGTGAATGTGGAGAATATCTGAGCATGTACAGATCAGTACAGTGAATTAGGGCTTTAGCTTTGCTAGGGTTAGGACAATATCTAGAGCAAATCAATGGTAGGATGTCAAGTTTTGTCCAGTAGGGCATCGTGCTAATTTTTTTTGCCTTTCACTATCTCACCTTCGCAGGCCACTCAATGCTTTGCATGTATTACTTGTAATAATAATAAACTTGTGACCATGTCACTGTTCACACCTGATAATGCTACAAACTTAATCTGTATCACACAGCTGCCGAAGGAGCAGGCAAGGGCACTCTCAACTACTCTAATGGTGTAAAAGCTGCAAAGCTCCTCTTGAAAGCTGAGAAGCTGAACCGTGGCTATCCTCCATTCTCCTGGGTTCTGTTTAGACCTCCGTGGTCTGCGAGCAGTACGTGCTGCAAGGCTTGTGTCTGCCATCAGATCAGGAGACAGGCTAACCAGGCAGTGAGTGTTACGCTCTCTCATACACGGTGGTATGTGTGTCATGAACATATATCTCGCTGACCATGCATAGTTCATGCACAGGTGGAAGATTAGAGGGTTCCCTTGGAATCTCCCCAATATAGCACCTGTGCACTAGGCGGGGGCGATACCATTTTTTTCACAAAGTGTTAAAAAAAACCTGTGACTGCATGTAACCAAAGTTACATGCAGTCACAGTTTAACCATACCAAAGTTACATGCAGTCACAGTATAACCGTACCAATGTTACATGCAGTCACAGTATAACCATACCAAAGTTACATGCAGTCACAGTATAACCATACCAAAGTTACATGCAGTCACAGTATAACCATACCAAAGTTACATGCAGTCACAGTATAACCATACCAAAGTTACATGCAGTCACAGTATAACCATACCAAAGTTACATGCAGTCACAGTATAACCATACCAAAGTTACATGCAGTCACAGTATAACCATACCAAAGTTACATGCAGTCACAGTATAACCACACCAAAGTTACATGCAGTCACAGTATAACCATACCAATGTTACATGCAGTCACAGTATAACCATACCAAAGTTACAGGCAGTCACAGTATAACCATACCAATGTTACATGCAGTCACAGTATAACCATACCAAAGTTACATGCAGTCACAGTATAACCATACCAAAGTTACATGCAGTCACAGTATAACCATACCAATGTTACATGCAGATACAGTATAACCATACCAAAGTTACATGCAGTCACAGTATAACCATACCAAAGTTACATGCAGTCACAGTATAACCATACCAATGTTACATGCAGTCACAGTATAACCATACCAAAGTTACATGCAGTCACAGTATAACCATACCAAAGTTACATGCAGTCACAGTATAACCATACCAAAGTTACATGCAGTCACAGTATAACCATATCAAAGTTACAGGCAGTCACAGTATAACCATACCAAAGTTACATGCAGTCACAGTATAACCATACCAATGTTACATGCAGATACAGTATAACCATACCAAAGTTACATGCAGTCACAGTATAACCATACCAAAGTTACATGCAGTCAAAGTTGCATGCCTGAATTCTCAGCTGTTCTGGCTGCTGATTGGACAGTGCTAGACGTGACTTATCAGTGGCCTTATTGCTAAATGTATAGTCAAGTGCATGGGTCGAAATAGTTAACCCAAGGCACTTGACCATGTACTTAAGTTTTAGCGCCTAATGAAAATAGGTACTAAAATAAGTACAAGCAGTTAATGAAAATGCTCATTTAGTAGAGAGTAGAGTAGGCCACTGTCCAGCACATCAGGAACCAAGACTGCAGAGAATTCAGGCATGCAGGTTTTGAGGTCCCCAACTTTGATCACCTTATGCCACCATTTTAGTATCAAAAGGGAGCACAGAGAGAGAGCTATCTTTTGAGCTGTGTATATATATCGAGTGTGAACTGTGCAGAATTTATGGAGCTCCAAAGTCTGAGCCACAGTTGTTGATTTTAAGAATGGTACCATTACCCCAGGGGTTGTCCTTGAACTCTATCCACTCTAGTCTGAGTTCACCCTCTCTTGGTTTCACAAATCTCCACCTGGCTAGTGCTTCCTTTGGTAGGTGTAGGCATACAGTGTACATGCATGCAGATACATGTGTATGTAGTTGGTGGGGGTGGGGGGAACCATGCGCTCTCTCTCTCCTCTAGCTGCAATGTATATACATAGTCTATGAAACACATTGTAATGTGTGGTAACATTGTGTAACATGTATGTCACTCTTTCTGAACAATGGGTAGCTGAAATACTAGATTACAATGCAACTTGAGTTTCTTGCATATTACCACATACAGTATAGCACATATGGACATAGCATAGATTGGGAGGAGGGAAACTGAGGGCAGGAGCCCTCCCAATATTTTAGAAGGGGGGGGGGGGAGGCGGACCGAGTAGGATCACAATCAACGTGCATCACCTCCTGCACTTTGTCATTCTAGCAACCATTTTTATTTTCATATCACTGATCAAACATTTCTAAGTTAGGTGGCGTCCCACCCACCCCCTCCCCAGCCTATATATTCACACTCGTATACCTGTGGCCCACGTGTATGTTCCACCCACCCCCTCCCCAGCCTATATATTCACACTCATATATATGTGGCCCACGTGTATGTTCCACCCACCCCCTCCCCAGCCTATATATTCACACTCGTATACCTGTGGCCCACGTGTATGTTCCACCCACCCCCTCCCCAGCCTTATATTCACACTCATATATATGTGGTCCACGTGTATGTTCCACCCACCCCCTCCCCAGCCTATATATTCACACTCATATATATGTGGCCCACGTGTATGTTCCACCCACCCCCTCCCCAGCCTATATATTCACACTCATATATCTGTGGTCCACGTGTATGTTTGGACATATTGGTACAGAAGAAAATGGAACCTCAGACTTCCTATTGAACTGTTTGGAGTGGCTTGGTGTACATGCATGTAGGCCTGACTTGTGTATTTCACTCTTTAAATAGGGACGTTGGTTAGTTATGTACTACATGTACATGTGTAGGTGAGGTTGTGGGGACATGGATATCTCTGGTCAAGCTCATGCATGTCGAGGCACGTAGCCGCCAAACCGTGTACATGCTCCGCGACTAGAGATAACCAAACCTAATAACGATTTTATCATACCATTACAAAAATACAATTATGCCAGGCCATGACAACACATTAATGTTTTTCATAACAACCTGGGCGAAGCACGCGTGCATACCTTATTGACCAGTTACGGATCAGGGGGTAGGACATGGGACCTTATTAGCCAATCAAACCATGGTAAACGGCTTGATGTTGTGATAAGTACGTGTGTATATCTGCAGACTTGCGCTTTCACTTTCATGTTCCCGCTGCTAAACAGCTCTATCTGCATTAAGAATACAACTTAGTAGCCATTACAAAAAAGCTTTTCTAGAGCTGACATGGTTAGATCTAATTGTCTGGCCAGGCTGCATTTAACCTGCTCTATGAACTACAAAGACACCACAGTTTCTGAAATAGCAAGGGTTACAGTGTCATCATCGACGACTTCGACAAAGCCATGTACATGCACATGTAGCTAGCTCTAGTTGAGGGTATAGATGGAAGTCGAGAAGAATGCTTACGAGAAGAGGTTCTTGCTAGCTGTTAACTAAAGTTACTGTTACGGTCTTTGACCTGAATGCTAGCAGACTAGTTAAACTTATTGTGGTCAGGCTATGTAGCTACAGCAGATACATTAGTGCTGACCTGACAGAGCCATCAAGTAGTGCTGACCCACCAATTAGTGCTGACCTGATAAAACCGCCAAGCAGTGCTGACCTGATAGAGCCATCAAGTAGTGCTGACCTGATAGAACCACCAAGCAGTGCTGACCTGATAGAACCACCAAGCAGTCCTGACCTAATAGAGCCATCAAGTAGTGCTGACCTAATAGAACCACCAAGCAGTGCTGACCTACAGTAATAGAGCTATGAAGTAGTGCTGACTTGATAGAACCACAAAGGAGTGCTGACCTAATAGAGCCATCAAGCAGTGCTGACCTAATAGAGCCATCAAGTAGTGCTGACCTGATAGAGCCATCAAGCAGTGCTGACCTGATAGAGCCATCAAGTAGTGCTGACCTGATAGAACCACCAAGCAGTGCTGACCTGATAGAACCACCAAGCAGTCCTGACCTAATAGAGCCATCAAGTAGTGCTGACCTAATAGAACCACCAAGCAGTGCTGACCTACAGTAATAGAGCTATGAAGTAGTGCTGACTTGATAGAACCACAAAGGAGTGCTGACCTAATAGAGCCATCAAGCAGTGCTGACCTAATAGAGCCATCAAGTAGTGCTGACCTGATAGAGCCATCAAGCAGTGCTGACCTGATAGAACCACAAAGCAGTGCTGACCTAATAGAGCCATCAAGTAGTGCTGACCTGATAGAACCACCAAGCAGTGCTGACCTACAGTAATAGAGCTATGAAGTAGTGCTGACCTGATAGAACCACAAAGGAGTGCTGACCTAATAGAGTCATCAAGCAGTGCTGACCTAATAGAGTCATCAAGTAGTGCTGACCTGATAGAACCACAAAGCAGTGCTGACCTGATAGAGCCATCAAGTAGTGCTGACCTGATAGAGCCATCAAGCAGTGCTGACCTGATATCAAAAATCATTAATTGGTAACCTTGGGCCATGAATAATGATTCTCACATTATTTTAGAACCACAAAGCAGTGCTGACCTAATAGAGCCATCAAGTAGTGCTGACCTAATAGAGCCACCAAGCAGTGCTGACCTAATAGAGCCATCAAGCAGTGCCGACCTGATAGAGCCATCAAGCAGTCCTGACCTAATAGAGCCAACAAGCAGTGCTAACCTGATAGTAGTGCTGACCTGATAGAACCATAAAGCAGTCCTGACCTAATAGAGCCAACAAGTAGTGCTGACCTGATAGAACCATAAAGCAGTGCTGACCTAATAGAGCCATCAAGTAGTGCTGACCTGATAGAACGACCAAGCAGTCCTGACCTAATAGAGTCATCAAGTAGTGCTGACCTAATAGAGCCATCAAGTAGTGCTGACCTAATAGAGCCATCAAGTAGTGCTGACCTGATAGAACCATCAGGTAGTGCTGACCTAATAGACCATCAAGTAGTGCTGACCTAATAGATCAATCAGGCAGTGCTGACCTGATAGAGCATCAGGCCATGAAAAAGCAAACTTGTCTTGTTGTTGCAACATCACATGACTTGAAGGTACATATATACATGTGCGTGTTGTGTTATTTTTCAAAAGCTTAGTTTTTTATTTCCTCGAATAGTTACCGCTGTTCCAAAAAACGAAGCTGTCCTAGTGGAATGAATATTAAGCACACAAACTAGACAAACTAGACTAGGCTTGTGCCGACACATTTAGCTGGCAGCCTCCGACCAAACTCCTCCTAGTCGCTAGCTTAAGCCCAACAAATGCATGCACAAAGGAGCTCTTGTGAAGTACCAGGCTTTGACTAGTCATGAACAAAGTTCCCTTGTCTAGTCATGAACAAAGTTGCCTGGACTAAGACATGAACAAAGTTGCCTCGACTAAGACATGAGCAAAGTTGCCTGGACTAAGTGATGAACAAAGTTGCCTAGACTAAGTCATGAACAAAGTTGCCTGGACTAAGACATGAACAAAGTTGCCTCGACTAAGTCATGAACAAAGTTGCCTGGACTAAGTCATGAACAAAGTTGCCTGGACTAAGTCATGAACAAAGTTGCCTGGACTAAGTCATGAACAAAGTTGCCTGGACTATGTAAGTCATGAACAAAGTTGCCTGGACTAAGTCATGAACAAAGTTGCCTGGACTAAGTCATGAACAAAGTTGCCTGGACTAAGACATGAACAAAGTTGCCTGGACTAAGTCATGAACAAAGTTGCCTGGACTAAGTCATGAACAAAGTTGCCTGGACTAAGTCATGAACAAAGTTGCCTGGACTAAGTCATGGACCAAGTTGCCTGGACTAAGTCATGAACAAAGTTGCCTGGACTAATGGACTAAGACATGAACAAAGTTGCCTGGACTAAGTCATGAACAAAGTTGCCTGGACTAAGTCATGAACAAAGTTGCCTCGACTAAGTCATGAACAAAGTTGCCTGGACTAAGTCATGAACAAAGTTGCCTGGACTAAGTCATGAACAAAGTTGCCTGGACTAAGTCATGAACAAAGTTGCCTGGACTAAGTCATGAACAAAGTTGCCTGGACTAAGTCATGAACAAAGTTGCCTGGACTAAGACATGAACAAAGTTGCCTCGACTAAGTCATGAACAAAGTTGCCTGGACTAAGTCATGAACAAAGTTGCCTGAACTAAGTCATGAACAAAGTTGCCTGGACTAAGACATGAACAAAGTTGCCTGGACTAAGTCATGAACAAAGTTGCCTGGACTAAGTCATGAACAAAGTTGCCTGGACTAAGTCATGAACAAAGTTGCCTGGACTAAGTCATGAACAAAGTTGCCTGGACTAAGTCATGAACAAAGTTGCCTGGACTAAGTCATGAACAAAGTTGCCTGGACTAAGTCATGAACAAAGTTGCCTGGACTAAGTCATGAACAAAGTTGCCTGGACTAAGTCATGAACAAAGTTGCCTGGACTAAGTCATGAACAAAGTTTGCTGGTCCTAATCTACTACTAGTTCGCTGGTTTCCAGTTGTTCTTTGTCGTCTCTGAGCTTACAAATGGAGCTCAGAATGTAGAAGCTGCAATTTATGGTGCTGCTTCCTCTCCCAACTGGAGATGCTGATAGTCACCGTCTTCACAGCATCTGTCACCACTGATCCCACAAAACTCAAAATAGTTTTTGCTGGACTATTGTATCTGTGTGTGCATGGTATGAATGCAGGCTGCAAACACAAGGATAGGATGAACACCAGCCATCATCAAGGAGAGAACTGTGTTCAAGGACGAGTACTGGAGGGTGATAGATCTTCAGGAAATTTGGTCTATCTTCATTTCCCCCCCTTTCTACTGGCAAAGGAAGATTGGATGCTTTAACTTGCCTCCTTCTCTGCTAGTTGTCATCTCCTCCCCTACTCCTTCTGGCTTGCTATGGAGCTTGTCTGATCTACGTATGCTAGTTGGCGAATTGGAGTTGATTGGTATGGCATATGTATCTATGTATGTGTTCCTGTAAGGTCACCTGTAACAAAAATTTGAATGTGTCATACGCCTTAAATAATGCCGGCTTACGTAAATTGGAATAGTTGTAATAGTGAAGAGAATGATCCAGAGAACATGATTCAAAGCCATCCAAACTGGCCTGGCTGTGCTGCACAAGTGAGAACAGACTGCACGGTTAATAGCTGATGTAATCCCTTACCAGATAGCAGAACAAGCCAGCCAGCCAGATACAACAAACCAAGACCCTAATCAACCCCCGCAAGCCCTCCAAAACTACACCCATGGTGCTCATACCAATGTTATTATTAATAATAATAATAATAATAATATATAAAATTAAAATAATGATGATGATGATGAATAAATTTACCGCATAGGCAAGTGAGAGTGGCCGCATGGCTGAGAGAAAGGATGATGGCATACAATGTTATTTGGTTCATCAACATGCTCTAACTTTTTTGCTTTTTCTTCGCTTGCCACTCGATGCATTACTTGTATATACACATGTACATATAGTGTATTGACATGCACTCCACACAATAGTAATGTAATAGCTGGTAGTGTATTGACATGCACCCCACGCACAATAGTAATGAAATAGCTGGTAGTGTATTGACACGCACTCCACACACAATAGTAATGTAATAGCTGGTAGTGTATTGACACGCACTCCACACAATAGTAATGTAATAGCTGGTAGTGTATTGACACACACTCCACACACAATAATAATGTAATAGCTGGTAGTGTATTGACATGCACTCCACACACAATAAATAGCTGGTAGTGTATTGACACACACTCCACACACAATAATAATGTAATAGCTGGTAGTGTATTGACATGCACTCCACACACAATAATAATGTAATAGCTGGTAGTGTATTGACACGCACTCCACACACAATAATAATGTAATAGCTGGTAGTGTATTGACACACACTCCACACACAATAATAATGTAATAGCTGGTAGTGTATTGACACGCACTCCACACAATAGTAATGTAATAGCTGGTAGTGTATTGAGACACACTCCACACACAATAGTAATGTAATAGCTGGTAGTGTATTGACACACACTCCACACAATAGTAATGTAATAGCTGGTAGTGTATTGACATGCACCCCACACACAATAATAATGTAATAGCTGGTAGTGTATTGACATGCACTCCACACACAATAGTAATGTAATAGCTGGTAGTGTATTGACATGCACCCCACACACAATAGTAATGTAATAGCTGGTAGTGTATTGACATGCACCCCACACACAATAGTAATGTAATAGCTGGTAGTGTATTGACATGCACCCCACGCACAATAGTAATATAATAGCTGGTAGTGTATTGACATGCACTACACACACAATAATAATATAATAGCTGGTAGTGTATTGACATGCACTACACACACAATAATAATGTAATAGCAGAGAGTCATCTCTGCTTTTATTAAAACAAACTCTCCTCTGTCAGTTGTTGGCCGAGGAGTTAGACGTGTTTGAAGCACCTTCAGCCTGGTGGTGTGGAGATAGTACATGTAGGTGGAGGTCTGGATGGGTAGACTTGGTAATGGATGACAGGTATATATGTATAACTTATGGATGCACATGGTTTTGCAGGATGCTATTCCACAGGTTCACTATCTGTTGGGCAAAGCGCTAATGTTTTGTGGAGAATCTGATGCGACTTTCTCTAGTGCCGATGTAGAGTTTGGGCATGGCGCTTCTCTCTCCTGTTCGTATTCTGCATTTGAACTCTGGAAACTGAAGCACAGACAGAGAGTAAGGCAGCTTGTGATACGTTTCTGACATACGTTTGTACGTGTGTGTACCTTCCTGCCATGACATACATGTACATGTGTGTACCATCCTGCCCTGAAATAGTTTATGTACATACATGCATATGTGCCTTCCTGCCCTGACATATGTAGTACATACATGTGTGTACCTTCCTGCCCTGGTAAATGTACATGTGTTTACCTTCCTGCCCTGACATATGCACACGTATGTACCTTCCTACCCTGACATATATACATGTGTGTACCTTCCTGCCCTGACATATGTACATGTGTGTACCATCCTGCCCTGAAATAGTGTATGTACATACATGTATGTGTACCTTCCTGCCCTGACATGTATATACATGTGTGTGTCTTCCTGCCCTGGCATATATACATAGTACATGTGTGTACCTTCCTGCCCTGACATGTACATGTGTGTACCTTCCTACCCTGACATATGTACATGTGTGTACCTTCCTGCCCTGGCATGTACATGTGTGTACCTTCCTGCCCTGACATATGTACATGTGTGTACCTTCCTGCCCTGCTAAATCTACATGTGTGTATCTTCCTGCGCTGACACAGTAGACGCAAAAAAGAAGGTTCTGTACCCATTCCAATGCTAATCCTATAATGTTTATCGAAAGTAGAAACACGGAATCAGCGCATAAAAACCCGACGAATAACACTTAACAAACGCCATTAAATTACATTTCCAATTTTTAATCTTAGCGCTTTTTTATAAACACGTGCGCACACATTCACATGCAAATGGGGTGGGCGCCCCAGTTGATGCTCATGTCATGTTCACACTGCACTTAAAAAACCAATATGCGTTAATGCGCATTGGGTCAGAGGAAAATGCTGATGCGCGGTCCACACTATATAGCACCAAAAATAAACCGTACGAAGCAAAAATAATCTGCCTACCAAAGTCAGTCAAAATCATATACTGTACTTAGCTGTAGTTGAGATGGAGTTTGTTTTTGCATCCTTTTCTTGCTGATAAGCTACCTACAGATGTGCAGGAAACATTTTCTGCAGAGAAGAAAGAGGAGAGAGCTGAGGGAAAGGTAGAGAACCAAAGAAGGTTGCAACTGCACGAACTTCAGAAGTCCAGGTGCATAGCAACAATTCTCTAGCTATGTAGTTGGTCTAGATAGCTACTATGTAGCTAGTTTGGCCGCAGGCCACAGATAGGATACAGCTAGCTTCAAAGTTCCCAACTACAGCATCACGAAGATGTGAGCGAATAAAATTCTTTTCAATGCACACTCCGTGTTGTTCTGATTCACATCAAACCACCCATCGAGGTGGACCAGAATAATGTGCATTGATTCGATTTGAATTCAGTGTGGATGTGGCCAATGTGCATTGGCTTAAATCTAGAGAGTGGTTTTTTTTGCTCCACTTTGTTTTCTTCTTCCCAGATCTCATTTTGCCCATCAAGAAGTTTATTGAGCACTGACAGTAGTTATTTCTCTTCCTAGCCTTTTGGGCTGTGCCCACTAGCGTCTGTCCTTCCTTCAGGTCTAGCTCTCTACTTAGTATTAGTAGCTTTACCTTCTAGTTCATTGCTACTCTGTGTAGCTAAGTTGCATTGGACAAAGCTTGCCATATAGTTTTTGTAGAGGTTAGGTTTGCTAAGCATAGTGTTAGGTAAAGCCTGGTGTTGACTAAGGCTTTGCAAAACAAAGAGAGATTTCACAGAGTAGCTTAGCAGGCCTTGCCTTAAAAAACTTAACCTCTAGAAACCCCTTTGTATGTAACAAGCCATGTCTAATAATATAGAATATTAGGCCTCACCTCAACCATGTATACATCAACAGATGATGCATTTACACATTGATATTTTGGCTAACGGAGAACTCTGTGTCGGTGATGCCTCTAAGCATGGTGGAGGATGGGTCATGTGTTTGGTGACAGGTGCACTGTAAGAGTTGAAAAGTTCTGTCAGTAATGTAAAATTTCTGCTCTGTTGCATGGTGGCTGTCTTTACTATGTTTTGTTATACAATAGGCGCCAAAATAACGTTCCGTACGCATTCCAACGCTAATGTTACGATGTCTAAGGAATGCAGAATCAACACATAAAAACCTGATGAATAATGCATAACAAACGCCGTTAAGTTCACGTTTCCAATTTTTTATCTAGTCGCTTTAAAAATAAAATGTGTGCGCACATGCACATGGGGCGGGCGCCTCAGTTGTTTACAACTGGATGCTAAATCTAGCAAGTGGTTTTTTTTGCTCCACTTTGTTTTCTTCTTCCCAGATGTCATTTTGCCCATCAAGAAGTTTATTGCTGACTGAGGTAAGTATTAGTTATTTCTCTTCCTAGGCTTTTGGCCTCTGCCCACTAGTGTCCTGCTAGCTCTCTACTGGGCACTTCCGGTGTGACGTACTGTACGTACAATTCAGACAACAAATTGAGCTGTAGCTAGTTTCAGAAATGGTAAATCTGTATACAATACATATTCACAGCAAAGGCTTGACCTAGACATTAGTCAAATTATTTTCACTTTCATAATACATGGGAGGGGTTAGGCCTCGTTAAAGGGCTGTGACGGACGGACGCAGAAAAATGGGAACTCATAGGGTAGGAATGTTTAAAGCCCAAACCCTGTGAAATTACTAGGAATATTGTTCTTGTTTTTATAAATATTCATACTAAGGCATAGAAGTAATGTTTAATACCCAAAGCCTAATTGTTGAATCAAATTAATCCTCATTAAACTTTGTGATGGACGTACACAAAACCCGTGACGGACGTATATAGTGATTAAGGATAGTATTAATGAATTCTGAGCATTGCTAGGAACTATTAGACAAAGCAAGTATTTGTAAGCATAACATAAACGGATGCTAATTGTCTTCAAACGCAAACTGTCCTCGATTGCCTGCAACACTTGGTGGGTTAATGATACGTACAATTTTGTTTCTTGAGTAGAAGATTTTGTCTTCAGGTCTCGGCCACTTCCAAGCATTTGCACTTCTATGCATGACGTTTACTTCAACATCAGACATCAGAATCCTCTATACAGGTCACCTCCCCTGGAAACTCTTCACCATCATACTCCATAACAACCCACAATCCAATTGTCAAGTTCAGTGCTGATAGCTGAGGCTGGGCATCGTCTTCGATTGGACAATCCTGTTGAATTGGTCGGAGGAGTGACATCATTGGTGTTGCGGATTCGACAAACTCGGAAACATTTCTCTAAAGTATCGGCTTCTTTGACCTTATCCGCACCAGAAGCTTGAATACAATGAACTTTGTGTGTTTGGGGGACTGCCATCACTCCTTCCCATTTGGCATCCAGAAATGCAGATTGTTGATCAATCTCACTCCTGGCAACGAATTCAACTTGAATATTTGGGCAAAGCTGTTTGGCGAGTGCTGAATACTCTTGCGGAGTGGTGATATGACTACTCTGCCCTCTTCACTGTCCCTCCAATCCCGGCTACGACACCTTTTCCATGAGATGTGGCCAAAAAATTCCATGTGATAGAGATGTCATGGTCTTGCTCCCAGTAGTGGAGATTTGAAAAGAGGAACCTCTGCTTAAACTGAGAATTTAGCCCATCACTGAAAACATTGACGGTTTCTATGCTTGGGAATTTCGCTCGGAGACTTCGGAAAATATACTGTGACATGAAAACGAAAATACTGTATTTCGTGTGGTCGAGGTCATCAGAAATTACTACCATACTGAAATTGGTAGCATTTTTGATCCAAATGTGAGTGGTGAAGATGGTTGCCTGAGCGTGGTGCCAGTGGGCTGTTTGTACTTCTTTCTGTGCTGCAATCGTCGCATTTTCAGAGAAATCGGCTTGCAAAACAATGGATTTACCATCACAGGAGTTCTTCGAGGAGTCAAACGAAGCTGCTTGCTCTCTCTTCACAAAGGTATGGAGTAGGAAGGTACTCAGCTGCTTGCTCTCTCTTCACAAAGGTAGGAGTAGGAAGGTACTCAGCTGTTTCTTCAGCTCATTAAAGACTGCATCCACTGTATCAGTGATGTCTACCTTCTCAATTCGGCTATCCGTAGACTTCCACTGGTAGTACTGCAAGGTCCCTGAGCTGCTTTGTGGTGCAAACTCATCAATCAGATCCACACAGGTTGAGCATTCTCGTGTCATGCACTTCTTGGAAGTGGCGTCACAGGTCACTTGCTCAATGAAGGACGAAACAGGAACACACTTCCCAAGGACTTGCACTCCCCAGCTACTCTAGAGTACAGTCTAGCCAAACATTGCTGCATCTAACTTCCCCACTCCCCAGCTTCCCTACTAGAGTTTACAGCAGGGATGTAGATTCATATTCACCAGTTCTTCCCTAAAAGGGATGCCTGTAGCACACAGAAAGGAACCTAGTGAACTACGTACTTCTTAACAGATCTTGTAAATTCCTCAATGCCAGCTGCTATACTTGCAGGCTAGATAGTGTATGTATTTGGGGAATGACTATCAGTTTGTAGCTATAACTCAAGCAGCAGCTTTGTTTCTTTACCACCTAACCTCCTGGCTACAGGCTCAGGCAGCTTTGTTTCTTTACCACCTAACCTCTACCATAGTCATTGTCCAAGCCATAACCCAGGTCATTGTCCAAGCCTAATCCTAGTCATGGTCCAAGCCCTGACCTGTACAAGTCATTGTCCAAGCACTAACTTGAGTCATTGTCAAAGCCCTAACCCTAGTCAATGTCCAACCCCTAACCCTACCCTTTGTCAAAGACCTAACCCTGGTCAATGTCCAACCCCTAACCCTAGCTTTTGTCCTAGGCCTAACCCTGGTCAATGTCCAACCCCTAACCCTAGCCTTTGTCCAAGCCCTAACCCTGGCCTTTGTCCTAGCCCTAACCCTGGTCAATGTCCAACACCTAACCCTAGCCTTTGTCCAAGCCCTAACCCTGGTCAATGTCAAACCCCTAACCCTAGCCAAGCGCTAACCCTGGTCAATGTCCAACCTCTAACCCTAGCTAAGCGCTAACCCTGGTCAATGTCCAACCTCTAACCCTAGACTTTGTTCAAGCCCTAACCCTGGTCAATGTCAAACCCCTAGCCCTAGCTTTGTCCAAGCGCTAACCCTGGTCAATGTCCAACCCCTAACCCTAGACTTTGTTCAAGCCCTAATCCTGGGTATATATACAACCCCTAACCCTAGCCTTTCTCCAAGCCCAACCCTGGTCAATGTCCAACCCCTAAACCTAGCCTTTGTCCAAGCCCTAACCCTGGCCTTTGTCCTAGCCCTAACCCTGGTCAATGTCCAACACCTAACCAGAATGTTCTAGAAATGTAAGATAGCAAACTATAAATAGAAGATTGAATTAGTGCTGTAGCCATTCTAACTTTTCGAAAAGGGCAAAGATTAAGGCTGTACAGTAACAAATTCTACATCTTTTAACAATGTCTAGATGGGAATTTGTTAAGCTGTGACGGACGTACAAGAACCTTGTACGTACGTCACATATTTTTCCGTAAGTCATGGGTGTGTGGCCTTTCCATTAAGGGTGAAGTTATGCCTAATATAAAACTAAAAGAGAATATGAAATGGTTTTAGTTAATACTTCAATATCACTGAAATAATTAATAAAGATGCACATATTTGTGACGGACATACAGCATCAATTATATCCCGAAACTACAAACCGTAAAATATTAATTAGTGGGTGTAACCAAACATTTTCCATTTAATCTACTTAAAAATTATAAAAATGATCCAAATAAACTTAATTTGGAGCAAAACTCAATTCCCAACTGTAGGAGGTATCTGATCTAAAACAGAACAAAGCTTCTGCCATAATCTGTTACTATGGCAATTACATAAAAACTAGCATATCTCGTTACCCATTTGTCATATTGGGTTAAAAATTGCAGACATGAAACTTCATTTATTTAGCTTCAAAATGGTGTATTAGAGCATACTCAAAACCCATTTTGAAATTTTGACCCCTTGGTTGACATTTTCCCGGAATTGCCCTACTTGTATTAAAACTAGCTAGTCTTTGCCTTCTTACTCATTCAGTTTAGCCAAGATGCTTCGACTAAGCTTGCTGTATAGTCTTGTAGAGGTTACATAGGTTTGTAAGAGTGGAAAAGTTATGTCACAAGTGGAAAATTTCTGCCATGCATTCCTCTATTGCATGGATGTGTTTTGTTCTACATGCAACAGGACCTCAGATCAAATTATAGGTTAAGTTGGTCCTTGATGCACCCATCGACTTACACATACTAGTCTACTTCTTCCCTATAATTGCTGGTTCTAACCACCTATATACCTCTCCATGGACCCTATTGAATTTAAGCCTGTATGGGAAAAGTTCGGAGTCGATCCAGCAAGCATGAAGTGTTTATGCTTGCAAAATAAAGCAATGACATGGAAAATTATTTTTATAGTGTTAGTTTTGTAACTGACTGTCATCTTTTACTATATGAAGATATCATTTTAATAAACTACTACAAGGCAAGTTCATCTTATGCTTCACACAAAATATGTGCAAATGTCAGAGAAATGGTGCACACACACCAAGAGATGCAAACGCTTGGTCGTAGCTTAGCTTTAAAATAAGAGACCATGCTTCACACAAAAAATATCTCCTGCCCGTCTTGGTTGTGACAGCCAACCATAACACAGGCCTTGCATGATACTGTGTTAAATTGTCATGAAAGTTCACTGGTGATAGTTATGCATGTTCATTGCTCAATTATTATGGTAGCCTTACTACCTGTGAACAAAAATTATAGCAATTTTGTAGAACTACCAGTGAAAACATTCAATAGCCAGTTGCTGCTCCTTGCAGTTCAACAATCCTTGAATTGAGTGCAGTATGTGGATCTCGAGTTGGACTGCATTCATCAGTCCATATTAAGGAGTAAGCTAAGCAAAGTAGTTAAGGCTGTCTTAAAAAGTCTTAGCCAATGTTAAGCCTCCTTCAAGCCCCCAAGCTAAACTCAAAGCTAAACTCAAAGCTAAACTCAAAGCTAAACTCAAAGCTAAACTCAAAGCCACAACCCAGGCTAAGCTATGCTCTTAAGCTTACCTTTCAAATTTAGAATAAGCTAATCCAATCAACCTTAAGCTAAGCCAAACCAGCTTATAAACTGAAGCTTAAACCAAGTTGCCAGTTTAATAGCTAAACTAAGCTTAGCAGGCTTTAGAAATGACACACAGCTTATCTTGTTCCTCGTGTCTGATGAGCTGACAGTAGAGCCACCTCGGAAGGTCTATCCTAGAGGGGTCCTGCACCGCAGAATGGAGCACAGTGAAATGTTGTAGCCCTAGCTTAGTCTGTGGCAGACGCTAGAGTTAGTTAACAGTTGTTTCGTCGGTCAGCTTCATCTGCTCCTCTATTCCTTTGCGGCAGGCATTAATATCGAAGGCCTTTCGCGGAAGAACGGCATTAACAAGTGAGAGGCTGCCAAACCACAAAGAAACTGGAACACGAAGCCGATTGACCTTGAAGCACAAGGCTGACGAACGACTGCGCAAATGGGGGTGAGTGAACAAGTTTGAACCATGAGAAAAAAGATTCTTCACCATTGGAATGGAGTTGTTTTCTTCGTTACTTAACGGTGTTGGAACGACATTCTCAGAAGCGCCAACGGAATATTAACACGCAACCGGAATGTTTTTTGGCTCCTAGTGTATGTGCATATGTGTACCTCCTCCTGCCTTGCAATATATTTTGGCTCCTACTGTATATGCATATGTGTACCTCCTGCCTTGCAATATATTTTGGCTCCTACTGTATGTGCATGTGTGTACCTTACAATATATTTGTCTTCACTGCATTTCCCTATGCAAGATGCACCTGGATGAGTTTGGTGTCGTGCGTCAGCTACGCAAGTTGGCCCAGTCTGTCCCCTCGTTCTGGGAGGCGCGGGTGGAACTCTGTATTACGTATTCTCTGGGGCACTACGGCGGCATTCCTAGGAGCAGAGCCTTCGAATATGTCAAAAGAGTCATGCAATCTTCTCCTTGTCTTCTGCTGCAGAGATTGCTGCAGCTTCAACATGGACTCTCAAATTCCGTCAGGTAGATATGCATGTGATACGCATACACACACACTCACTCACTCACACACACACGCACTCATTTCCTGCTCTTCTGTCCTACTAACTTCTAGTGTTGGCATTACATTGCCATTACTAACTTCTAGTGTTGGCATTACATTGCCATTGGAAAGTACTAGACCATGAGCTGTGCATTGCATTTTTATATGCCTTAATTAAAGGAGAAAATTTAAGATTTTTTTAAACTGTTGTTTGAAGATATTCTTTGTATATGTACCCTGGATGTACCCTGGATGCCCAGCCTCCTTTTCTTGTCGAGCATCTGTCTTGCAGTTGTGTCCAAGTTTCGGTCCTCTGTCAAAGCTTTATATCCTCTATCAGTTGTGCCCAGTCCTGCATGTCAAACTAGTCACGAGGGCCAGCAACCTGTTGTGTGCAACTCCAGTCATGAGTGCCAGTCAACCTGCTGTGTGCTGCTCCAGTCATGAGGGCCAGTCAACCTGTTGTGTGCTGCTCCAGTCATGAGGGCCAGTCAACCTGCTGTGTGCTGCTCCAGTCATGAGTGCCAGTCAACCTGTTGTGTGCTGCTCCAGTCATGAGGGCCAGTCAACCTGCTGTGTGCTGCTCCAGTCATGAGGGCCAATCAACCTGTTGTGTGCTGCTCCAGTCATGAGGGCCAGTCAACCTGTTGTGTACCCAGTCATGAGTGCCAGTCAACCTGCTGTGTGCTGCTCCAGTCATGAGGGCCAGTCAACCTGTTGTGTGCTGCTCCAGTCATGAGGGCCAGTCAACCTGTTGTGTGCTGCTCCAGTCATGAGGGCCAGTCAACCTGCTGTGTGCTGCTCCAGTCATGAGGGCCAGTCGACCTGTTGTGTGCTGCTCCAGTCATGACGGTCAACCTGTTGTGTACCCAGTCATGAGGGCCAGTCAACCTGCTGTGTGCTGCTCCAGTCATGAGTGCCAGTCAACCTGTTGTGTGCTGCTCCAGTCATGAGGGCCAGTCAACCTGTTGTGTGCTGCTCCAGTCATGAGGGCCAGTCAACCTGTTGTGTGCTGCTCCAGTCATGAGTGCCAGTCAACCTGTTGTGTGCTGCTCCAGTCATGAGGGCCAGTCAACCTGCTGTGTGCTGCTCTAGTTGAGTACACTTGCTTAAGCTTCATGCTATTGAAATGCCACAGTTGAAGCTGATGTCATTATTCATGAATAGTAGACTTGTCTTTTGACTTCATGGCTAAAAATGAGATCAGCTATTTACGTTAACCTGTTCATTTGCTGACTATTCTGATCCAGTGAACAAGCTGTTGGTACATATGTAGATGACATCATTGCATCTACTCCGAGGCAAAAAAATGGTGTTTTCAAGAAATGCAAGAGGCTATATACTTATTGTACGAGCAGTGCAATACTGCCGTGTAAGAAAAGCTACATATGTACTTATTGTATGAGCAGTGCAGTACTGCCATGTAAGAAAAGCCACATATGTACTTATTATATGAGCAGTGCAGTACTGCCATGTAAGAAAAGCCACATATGTACTTATTGTATGAGCAGTACAGTACTGCCGTGTAAGAAAAGTTACATATGAACTTATTGTATGAGCAGTGCAGTACTGCCGTGTATGAAAAGCTACATACATGTATGTACTTATTATATGAGCAGTACAGTACTGCCGTGTATAAAAAGTTACATATGTACTTATTGTATGAGCAGTGCAGTACTGCCGTGTATGAAAAGTTACATATGTATATACAAGTACTTATTGGATGAAGTTGTGTAAGAAAGTGTATGATTTTGACCTCTAGTCTACTTCGTTACAGTGAAGGGACTCAGTACATAACATGTACTAATGTATGTATGTATGTTGTGTTCTGCAGGTATATCCTAGTAGACTGGGTGATAGAAGTGGCCAGCATGAAAAGATTCTCTGCCATGACTGTTCATCTGGCTGTCAATCTGATCGACAGGTATCTTCAACTCCGTAAAGTGAGTCGCTCTCACTTGCAGCTGCTTGGGATTGCCGCTCTTCTCCTCTCGTCACGCTGGACCAGTGATTACATCTTGACTGTCCGTGAAGCTTCCTGGCTCACCGAGAATACATACGTATACGAGGACGTTGTCAGAATGACCGGGAAATTGCTGGCTGTACTGAAGGGGAAGATTAGGGTCAGTAGTCAACAAACCATGGTCATAACCATGGTCACACAGTTGCCTTTGCTATTATACATAACCATGGTCACACAGTTGCCTTTGCTATTATACATAACCATGGTCACACAGTGCCTTTGCTACTATACATAACCATGGTCACACAGTGCCTTTGCTACTATACATAACCATGGCCACACAGTGCCTTTGCTACTATACATAACCATGGTCACACAGTCCCTTTGCTACTACACATAACCATGGTCACACAGTGCCTTTGCTACTATACATAACCATGGTCACACAGTTGCCTTTGCTATTATACATAACCATGGTCACACAGTGCCTTTGCTACTATACATAACCATGGTCACACAGTTACTATACATAACCATGGTCACACAGTGCCTTTGCTACTACACATAACCATGGCCACACAGTGCTTTGCTACTATACATAACCATGGTCACACAGTGCCTTTGCTACTACACATAACCATGGCCACACAGTGCTTTGCTACTATACATAACCATGGTCACACAGTTGCCTTTGCTATTATACATAACCATGGTCACACAGTGCCTTTGCTACTATACATAACCATGGCCACACAGTCCCTTTGCTACTACACATAACCATGGTCACACAGTGCCTTTGCTACTATACATAACCATGGTCACACAGTGCCTTTGCTATTATACATAACCATGGTCATACAGTGCCTTTGCTACTACACATAACCATGGTCACACAGTCCCTTTGCTACTATACATAACCATGGTCACACAGTCTTTGCTGCTATACATAACCATGGTCACACAGTGCCTTTGCTACTACACATAACCATGGCCACACAGTCCCTTTGCTACTATACATAACCATGGTCACACAGTCTTTGCTGCTATACATAACCATGGCCACACAGTCCCTTTGCTACTATACATAACCATGGTCACACAGTCTTTGCTGCTATACATAACCATGGTCACACAGTTGCCTTTGCTATTATACATAACCATGGTCACACAGTGCCTTTGCTACTATACATAACCATGGTCACAAAGTGCCTTTGCTACTATACATAACCATGGTCACACAGTCCCTTTGCTACTACACATAACCATGGTCACACAGTGCCTTTGCTACTATACATAACCATGGCCACACAGTCCCTTTGCTACTACACATAACCATGGTCACACAGTGCCTTTGCTACTATACATAACCATGGTCACACAGTGCCTTTGCTACTATACATAACCATGGCCACACAGTGCCTTTACTACTATACATAACCATGGTCACACAGTCCCTTTGCTACTGTACATAAACATACAGTACGTGTATCGTAAACTTCCCAAGCATCACTCATAAGTCCTCTAACTACAGATAGTGATGTCGGGTAGATTTCTGTGTTATCCAGAGAGAGTGATTTGGCTGCCTAGAATAAGCTGCTCTCTACTGGTGGGGGGCAGTTGTGACTGCTTCACTCGTTCACATCTCCATGTGGGAGCCTCTAGCAATGGGTGGAAAGGAGAAGGAAGTTTGAGCAACCACAGCCATCTTTCTGATGACAGGGGCTAGAATGGAAAGGGTCGCTAGGCAGACACTCGCGTAGAAATCAAAATTACAGGCACCAGCAATGTCGCACTGTTAGGAATTAAGCACAGAAGTTTATGAATTATGACGCATAATTAGAATTACAGTAGTTTTTACGGTAGATACATGTATGTATGTAATGTGCTTTATTCATCCACACAGGTGCCTGTCATACCAGACTATCTGGGCATCTTCATGAACCTCACAGACGCTGATAACCGCACAGTTCACATGGCCTACTACCTGTCTGAAGCCCTTCTGCACCACACCATGTTTGGTGAATACAGTTGTGCACACCTGGCGGCTGCTTGCCTGCTGCTGGCAAGAATTCTTCTGGATTTTGGTGAGTCCTGTGGAAGTTAGCCTTTTATCTCTGCCATCTCTCTTGGAAGGAAGAGTTGGAGGAAGAGGAAGAGGGTGTAGTACGTACGTATCCTTAGCACTGTCACTGCCACGGATTTTTCGATCACCATGGGTATCCATAGCTGTTGCCAGGGCTTATGCTGGCTTGGGCTAGAACATCTTTTAATGGTACACATTTGGATACTGGGGGAAAGTTAGTATTAGAAGGGCAATAGCTTTGAACTCTGAACATGGCTGATCTCAGATGACCTGCATCAGTGCTGGATATCCTACTCCAGGAACTGTTCTGAACCCCCTTGCCCTTGGAAGGCATCCTGGATAGGTGAGGAAGGCACCCTGGATAGGTGACCTTGCTCTGCATACATGTAGGTTTGCTGTAGACGTATCAGGGTATCATTTAGGGTGAGGGACCTTAGATTCCTCCATTTGTCCCTTGTCCTCCCCCCACCACCCCACCCCTAGGACAAAATAGACTTATGTGTAAAAGACTGCAGCATGTTGTATTTGCAACCTCATTCTTCCTAAAGAAGATGGTAATGAGAACTTGTCCTGGCAAAGAAGTAAGTGACATTGACTGAAGCTCTTCAGTTTGTGTGGCATGACAACAAGCCGTACGTACACCTGGAAAGGGGGGTGCATAATTGCTGATAATTAGAGCCAACTGTGTCTTACAGTGCTGGGTATAGAAGATAGAGTGACGTCTCGGCTATCATTATGGCAGAGAACTCATTATGGCAGAGAACTGCATTAAACACCCCTCCCACAGATGTACATACACACATACCACATCACAGTGCTATACACACACACAGCCCATCGAACGTACTCCTACACAGACATACAACACACACCATATCTATTAGGATTCTACTACCATCTCTATCTGCTCAGATCCTCCATGGCCTCATTGTGTGGTACAATGCACCGGGTTCTCTGTTCATCATCTTCGGAAGGCGTGTCTTGCAGTTTTTGATCACTGTCTTACAGATAAACATTCAGTGACTGATAATCGCTTCATCAAACTCCAGTCAGTGGCTCAAAGGTGAGACCTGTTTGTGGTAATTCCACTGGGGAGGAGATATAATTATATAGTAATGCCTCAGTTTTGTGTTATTGTAGCTCTACATATGTGGTGGCAGCTACTCTGGCTCAGAGGTCTGATAAGATGCCCCCCACATTCTAGCTCTATCTGGTGGTAGCTACTCTGGCTCAGAGGCCTGATAAGATGCCCCCCACATTCTAGCTCTATCTGGTGGCAGCTGCTCTGGCTCAGAGGTCTGATAGGATGCCCCCCACATTCTAGCTCTATCTGGTGGCAGCTGCTCTGGCTCAGAGGTCTGATAGGATGCCCCCCACATTCTAGCTCTGCATATGTGGTGGCAGCTGCTCTGGCTCAGAGGATAGCCTCAAATATGCCAGCTATATGCATGGAATTTTAGATTTGTCAGATCAATTGCTGTGATGTCATGCTGTGCTGTCAGTAGATTAAGCACAGACAATTTTTTACACCTAAAATCTTTAATTTGAGCACTGCCCTTGATAATTTCAGCTCTTACACCAAACTCCTACATCAAACCCGAAATGAGAAAATTTTGATAAAGCCTTTCTTAAATATACTGCACTTCTCTCAGCCTATGGTAGTGTATATAGAGGTACATATCTCTCCTGTGGTAGTATGTGTAGAGGTACATATCTCTCCTGTGGTAGTGTGTATAGAGGTACTGTACATATCTCTCCTATGGTAGTGTGTATAGAGGTACATATCTCTCCCATGGTAGTGTTTATAGAGGTACAGTAGGAGACAAAAAAAAGTTCCAGTTCTGTACCCGTTCCAACGGTGGGTAAGGAAAACAGAAACGCGGAATCAACGCATAAAAACCTGACGAATAACGCATAACAAACGCCGTTAAGTTTACGTTTCCAATTTTTTATCTAAGCGCTTATTTTATAAACGCGTGTGCACCCGCGCATTGGGCGGGCGCCAGGTGTGCTAAATCTAGCGAGTGTTTTTTCCCTCTCTTTAGTTTTCTTCGCTGATATCATTTTGCTCTTCAAGAAGTTTACTGCTGACAGAAGTAAGTAGTAGTTATTTCTCTTCCTAGCCTTTTGGCCTGTGTCCACTAGTATCCTTCAGCTCTACTTGTATTAGCTATTAGCTTTGCCTTCTTGTTGGCAACTACTCAGTTTAGACAAGATGAAGCTTGCCATAGTTTTGTAGAGGTTAGGTTTTCTAAGCATAGTATTAGGTAAAGCCTGGTGTAGACTAAGGCTTGCAAAACAAAGCCCTCCTCCCTCCCCCGTTTTTAAATGCCCTCACAGGACCTTTAGTGGCTAGCAAGCCTTGCCTTAGAGAAACTTCACCGAGTAGCTTAGCAGACCTTGCCTTAGAAAGGTTGAAGAGTTTACAGAGCGTCTAGTAGCTTAGCAGGACTTGCATTTAACCTCTAGAACCCCATAGCTAAGCTTTTGTATGCAACAAGCCACGTCAGAATGGCCTCACTTCAACCATGTATAGACCAAGAGATGGTATGATGCATTTACACATTGATATTTTGGCTAACAGAGAAGAACTGTCAGTGTAGCCCTTAAGCATGGTGGAATATGGGTCATGTCTTTGGTGGCAGGTGTACTGGAAGAGTGGAAAAGTTACGTCAAGAACATAAATGCATTTCTCTATTGCATGGTGGATGTCTCATTGTACATGCAACAGGACTCCGGCTTCTATGGTTCCAGTTGTAGGATAAGTTGGTCCTTGATGCCCCCCCATCGACTTACACATATTAGTTGATTTCTCTCCTACAATCAGTTTCCAACCTACTTCTCCATGGACCCTATTAAACTGTAATGAGAGAAGAGTCGATCCAGCAGGCATACAAGTGTGCTTGCAAAAGAATGGAAAATTATATTGATAGTGAACTGACCGTCATTTTTATTATGTGAAGATGTCTATTATGTGAAGATGTCTACTAACATAAGGCAAGTACATATACGATTCACACAAAAATATACATGTCAGAGAAACGGTACGAAGATATGCAAACACTTTGTCGTCTTTTGTCATGCCAATTGGGTCGTCTTGGTTGTGACAGCCAAGCCTTGTATGATAGTGTGTTTAATTGTCATGAAAGTTCACTGGTGATAGTTATGCATGCTCATTGCTCAATTATTATGGTAACCAGTGAACAAAATTTAGCAATTTTGTAAAGTACAACATTCAAGTTCAAACAATCCTGAGTGCAGTCTGTGGATCTTGAGTTGGACTGCATTCACCAATCCATATAACGTCCACTATGCCACAAGTCATCTCGCCCATCTTCTTTTCGTCTGGAAAGGTAGGGTAGGGAGGAGAATTGTAATATTACCTTGCCTTTAAGATTTGGAAATCAAATGTTTCACCAATACAATCTAAGCTTGCCAAAGAGTAGCAAGTTTGCTAAGGAGTAAACCAAGCAGGCAAGATTGTCTTGGGTCCTTCAAGCCCCCAAACTAAACTCCTAGCCACAACCCAGGCAAAGCTATGTTCATAAGCTTACCTTTCAAATTTAGAATAAGCTAATCAATCAAGCTTCCTTAAACTAAGGCAAACCAGCTTATAAACTATAAGCTTAAACCAAGTTGCCAGATAAACCAAGCTTAGCAAGCTTTAGAAATGATAGACAGCATTACCTTGTTCCACGTGTCTGATGAACTGACAGTAGGTGGAAGGTCCATCCTAAAGCGGTCCTGCACCACAGAACGGTGCGCAGTGAAATGTGTAGTCCTAGTTTGGTCTGTAGCACAGACGCTGAAGCTAGTCAACAGTTATTTCGTAGGTCCGCTTCATCAGCTCCTCTATTCCTTCGAGGTTTGCACTAATATCGATGGCCTTTCGCTGCAGAACGACTTTAAGAAGCGAGAGGTTGCCAAACGGACGAACAAGCTAGAGAACGACGCCAATTGTAACTTGAAGCACGAGGCTGGAGAACGACCGCGCGAACAAGGGCGAGATAATTAAATCGCGAACGAGTTTGAAACGCTAAGAAGAAAAAATTACTCGCCGTTGGAACGGACCTGTTACTAAACGACGTTGGAACGACGTTGAAAATAGCGCGAACGGAATAGTAACGCAACGGAACTGGAACTTTTTTTTGTCTCCTACTGTATGCATCTCTCCTGTGGTAGTGTGTATAGAGGTACATATCTCTCCTATGGTAGTGTGTATAGAGGTACATATCTCTCCTGTGGTAGTGTGTATAGAGGTACTGTACATATCTCTCCTATGGTAGTGTGTATAGAGGTACATACAGTATCTCTCCCATGATAGTGTGTATAGAGGTACATATCTCTCCCATGGTAGTGTGTATAGAGGTACATGTACATATCTCTCCCATGGTAGTGTGTATAGAGGTACATATCTCTCCTATGGTAGTGTGTATAGAGGTACATATCTCTCCTATGATAGTGTGTATAGAGGTACATATCTCTCCCATGGTAGTGTGTATAGAGGGACATACATGTATCTCTCCCATGGTAGTGTGTATAGAGAGGTACATATCTCTCCTATGGTAGTCTCAATAGAGGTACATATCTCTCCTATGGTAGTGTGTATAGAGAGGTACATATCTCTCCCATGGTAGTGTGTATAGAGAGGTACATATCTCTCCCATGGTAGTGTATATAGAGGTACATATCTCTCCCATGGTAGTGTGTATAGAGAGGTACGTATCTCTCCCATGGTAGTGTGTCTAGAGGTACGTGTATAGAGGTACATATTCCTCCCATGGTAGTGTGAGGTACATATCTCTTCTATGGTAGTGTGTATAGAGGTACATATCTCTCCTATGGTAGTATGTATTGAGGTACACATCTCTCCTATGGTAGTGTGTATAGAGGTACATATTTCTCCCATGGTAGTGTGTATAGAGGTACACATCTCTCCTATGGTAGTGTGTATAGAGCATCTCTCCTACGGTAGTGTGTATAGAGGTACACATCTCTCCTACGGTAGTGTGTCTAGAGGTACACATCTCTCCTATGGTAGTGTGTATAGAGGGACATATCTCTCCTGTGGTAGTATGTATAGAGGTACACATCTCTCCTACGGTAGTGTGTCTAGAGGTACACATCTCTCCTATGGTAGTGTGTATAGACGGACATGTCTCTCCTGTGGTAGTATGTATAGAGGTACACATCTCTCCTACGGTATAGAGGTACACATCTCTCCTATGGTAGTGTGTATAGAGGGACATATCTCTCCTGTGGTAGTATGTATAGAGGTACATATCCCACTTATTCCAAGAAAAATTGACATTGTTATCCCAGTATACATGACATATATGTAGGATTGTATGTAGAATTTTATTTGAAGTCAACTGGGACAAACTTTAATAGCTATTTGGTGTAATGATTATTGTAATCTATTATCTGTGCAGGTACCAGTCAGAAGAGTTTTGCTGCATAAGTGAGCATTCGATTCTGTCCTTCAACACGCTGGAGCACCAGCTTGACATTCACTGCAACAAATACCAAAAGTGTCAAATTTTGCAATCAATTTCCAACCAGCAAATACCAATGGCATCCAGCTCGGTGGGCAGCTGCCACGAGGACAAGCCTCTGTTGACCTCGTCGAGTGTACATCCATGTCATCATGCAAGCACGTGCTATGAGATGGAATCTAGTGCGCAGCATGTGTCTAATTCCTGTAACCAACATTTTGAAGAGTGCAGAGTTCATCAACTCAACATTCATAAGGCCTGAATTCCAATCTCACGTGCCAGAATAGTTTGTGTTGTGTGAATGCTGTTGTTAACAAATTTTGATGATTTTTTTAATTTGGTTGTTGAATAGTGTGCATGCGTAGTATCTGAGAAAATATGTCAAATGTGGTCTTGCATTGCCAGACCAGTGCAGCCACTTTTCCTATGACTTTAGACCAGTGCAGCCACCTTTCCTATGACTTTAGACCAGTGCAGCCATGACTTTAGACCAGTGTTGCCACCTTTCCTATGACTTTAGACCAGTGCAGCCACCTTTCCTATGACTAGACCAGTGTTGCCACCTTCCCTATGACTATAGACCAGTGTAGCCATCTTTCCTATGACTAGACCAGTGTTGCCACCTTCCCTATGACTTTAGACCAGTGTTGCCACCTTTCCTATGACTTTAGACCAGTGTTGCCACCTTCCCTATGACTTTAGACCAGTGTTGCCACCTTTCCTATGACTAGACCAGTGTTGCCACCTTCCCTATGACTTTAGACCAGTGTTGCCACCTTTCCTATGACTAGACCAGTGTTGCCACCTTCCCTATGACTTTAGACCAGTGTTGCCACCTTCATTATGACTTTAGACCAGTGTTGCCACCTTCATTATGACTTAAGACCAGTGTTGCCACCTTCCCTATGACTAGACCAGTGTTGCCACCTTTCCTATGACTAGACCAGTGTTGCCACATTTCCTATGACTTTAGACCAGTGTTGCCACCTTCCCTATGACTTTAGACCAGTGTTGCCACCTTCCCTATGACTTAAGACCAGTGTTGCCACCTTCCCTATGACTTTAGACCAGTGTTGCCACCTTCCCTATGACTAGACCTTCCCTTCCCTATGACTTTAGACCAGTGTTGCCACCTTCACTATGACTTAAGACCAGTGTTGCCACCTTCCCTATGACTTTAGACCTGTGCGGTCACCTTCCCTATGACTTAAGACCAGTGTTGCCACCTTCACTATGACTTTAGACCTTTGTTGCCACCTTCACTATGACTTTAGACCTGTGTGGTCACCTTCCCTATGACTTACGACCAGTGTTGTCACCTTTCCTATGACTAGACCAGTGTTGCCACCTTCCTTATGACTTAAGACCAGTGTTGCCACCTTCCCTATGACTTTAGACCAGTGTTGCCACCTTCATTATGACTTTAGACCAGTGTTGCCACCTTCATTATGACTTAAGACCAGTGTTGCCACCTTCCCTATGACTAGACCAGTGTTGCCACATTTCCTATGACTTTAGACCAGTGTTGCCACCTTCCCTATGACTTTAGACCAGTGTTGCCACCTTCCCTATGACTTAAGACCAGTGTTGCCACCTTCCCTATGACTTTAGACCAGTGTTGCCACCTTCCCTATGACTAGACCTGACCTTCCCTATGACTTTAGACCAGTGTTGCCACCTTCACTATGACTTAAGACCAGTGTTGCCACCTTCCCTATGACTTTACACCTGTGCGGTCACCTTCCCTATGACTTAAGACCAGTGTTGTCACCTTTCCTATGACTAGACCAGTGTTGCCACCTTTCCTATGACTAGACCAGTGTTGCCACCTTCCCTATGACTTTAGACCAGTGTTGCCACCTTCCCTATGACTTTAGACCTGTGCGGTCACCTTCCCTATGACTTAAGACCAGTGTTGCCACCTTCACTATGACTTTAGACCAGTGTTGCCACCTTCCCTATGACTTTAGACCTGTGCGGTCACCTTCCCTATGACTTAAGACCAGTGTTGCCACCTTCACTATGACTTTAGACCTTTGTTGCCACCTTCACTATGACTTTAGACCTGTGTGGTCACCTTCCCTATGACTTACGACCAGTGTTGCCACCTTTCCTATGACTAGACCAGTGTTGCCACCTTCCTTATGACTTAAGACCAGTGTTGCCACCTTCCCTATGACTTTAGACCTGTGCGGTCACCTTCCCTATGACTTTAGACCAGTGTTGCCACCTTCACTATGACTTTAGACCTGTGCGGTCACCTTCCCTATGACTTAAGACCAGTGTTGCCACCTTTCCTATGACTAGAACAGTGTTGCCACCTTTCCTATGACTAGACCAGTGTTGCCATCTTCCCTATGACTTAAGACCAGTATTGCCACCTTGCCTATGACTTTAGACCTGTGCGGTCACCTTCCCTATGACTTAAGACCAGTGTTGCCACCTTCCCTATGACTTTAGACCTGTGCGGTCACCTTCCCTATGACTAGACCAGTGTTGCCACCTTCCCTATGACTTAAGACCAGTGTTGCCACCTTTCCTATGACTAGACCAGTGTTGCCACCTTCCCTATGACTTTAGACCTGTGCGGTCACCTTCCCTATGACTTAAGACCAGTGTTGCCACCTTCCCTATGACTTTAGACCAGTGTTGCCACCTTCCCTATGACTAGACCTGTGTTACCACCTTCCCTATGACTTTAGACCAGTGTTGCCACCTTCACTATGACTTTACACCTGTGCGGTCACCTTCCCTATGACTTTAGACCTGTGCGGTTACCTTCCCTATGACTTAAGACCAGTGTTGCCACCTTAGACCAGTGTTGCCACCTTTCCTATGACTAGACCAGTGTTGCCACCTTCCCTATGACTTTAGACCAGTGTTGCCACCTTCCCTATGACTTTAGACCTGTGCGGTCACCTTCCCTATGACTTAAGACCAGTGTTGCCACCTTCACTATGACTTTAGACCTTTGTTGCCACCTTCACTATGACTTTAGACCTGTGTGGTCACCTTCCCTATGACTTACGACCAGTGTTGCCACCTTTCCTATGACTAGACCAGTGTTGCCACCTTCCTTATGACTTAAGACCAGTGTTGCCACCTTCCCTATGACTTTAGACCTGTGCGGTCACCTTCCCTATGACTTTAGACCAGTGTTGCCACCTTCACTATGACTTTAGACCTGTGCGGTCACCTTGCCTATGACTTAAGACCAGTGTTGCCACCTTTCCTATGACTAGAACAGTGTTGCCACCTTTCCTATGACTAGACCAGTGTTGCCACCTTCCCTATGACTTAAGACCAGTGTTGCCACCTTCCCTATGACTTTAGACCTGTGCGGTCACCTTCCCTATGACTTAACCGATTAAACGCCGTAAGCGCCATATGGCGCGAGACCTTACATCCTTCGCCACACAAAAATATATAAAATGAACCGTTACGAGCTAACAGCCCCGGTTGGGTTCTGCACATGCCTAGTAGACTAGAGAACGTCACAAAAATGATTATTTCCGGTTGATGCATCGTGCAACAAAAATCCTGCGGTTGAATGCCATTTTTGTTGGTCGAGCTTTTTTTTTTTAACTGCTCAAAGATGCTCTCCTGTGAGGACGTTATTTCTCAACTTTTAGCCGACGATTCTGGCGATTCTGGGTCAGATTCATTTGGGGAAGAAGGTGAAGACATCTATGCATACCGAGGAAACACTCTGGATCCAGTTGCTCTAAGAGAAGAGGCGTGCTTGGATGGACTTCTCGATTGTAAGTTTCTTCTAACCTTAGCGCTTCATAGCCTTTGTTTACCATAGTCAACTGAGAGTGTACTATTGCCAAATACTAGCTTATTCTGTTGGTATTCCAAATTCAGACAGGATAGTTATAGGAAAAAAGTTATAGCTAAGAGTGTAGGTTGGAGTTGTTGAGTTGTTGATTTTCATTTGAATTTGAATTTACAAATGTTGACCACAAACTTGATATATATATCTTGTTTTTCCCACCCTCCCCACTACTTTTCCTACAGCATCAGATGATGAGAGTGGAGATGAGGCATCTATGACTCCTTTTGTTACATTGGAGGATGAGGAAGCCTTGCCTGAAGTCTCTACAGGGCGTAGGAACACGACTGGTGCTGGAGTTATGCGAGGGAGAGGCGGGCGAGGGAGTACTGGCCGAGGGAGAGGCTGGCGAGGGAGTACTGGCCAAGGGGGAAGCAGCTCAAGTGGTAGTGGAGTCGTAAGTGTTGCTAGTGGTCCTCCAAAAGGTACTGGTAGTAGGCGGGCCAGAGGTTATAGGCGTGTGCGAGCATCTGGCACTGGTTCTGTCCGAGCATCTGGCACTGGTTCTGCCCAAGCATCTGGCACTGGTTCTAGGCTAACTGAGGTCACAGGTAAGTGGGAAATAAAGGAGCCAACTCCTTTGAAATTGGACTATACAGCAACAGCTGGTCCAACTTCTTCATTGCTTGGTGCATCAAGTACATTTTTAGATGCATTTTACCTTTTTTTTACTCTTGAAGTGTGGGAACTCCTAGTAGCAGAGACGAACAGTTACGTTTCTAGGATGGCTAGTCTCTCCAGGCCATGGGTAGATACTAATATAGAGGAAATGAAAGCTTTTGTAGGAATGTTGATAATAATGGGAGTTTCCACACTTCCATACTTAGAATTGTACTGGTCCACTAATCACTCGGATTTGTCTGGATCTTTGGTTCGTAAAGTAATGCCTAGGACTCGGTTTTTGGAGCTAATGCGTTATGTACATGTAAATTCTATTGATGGTTTGTTGGTTACAAAGGGTAACCTGAATTATGATCGGCTTTATAAGGTAAGGAAGTTATTAGATTTGATTACTCCTAAGTTTGAGAGTGAATATACTTTGCATCAAGAGCTTAGTATTGATGAAGCTATGATTCCCTTTCAAGGTAGGCTTGGCTTCAAACAGTATATGAAGGACAAACCAATAAAATGGGGGATAAAAGTGTTTGTCCTTTGTGATGTGATGCTAGGAATGGGTACATTTATCGGTTGCAGATTTATACAGGTAAGAACGTGGAAGTAGCTGATAAAACTGGTTTGTGTAGTAGAGTTGTTTTAGATTTGTTAGAAGGATTAGAACATAAGAACTTCCATGTGTACATGGACAATTATTATACTAGTCCTAATTTATTTCAAACGCTTACAAGTAAAGGCTTTGGTGCATGTGGTACAGCTAGGTATACTAGGAGGAACTTTCCTCCAGATTTAGTAACAAAAGCTTCGATTAGAAATAGAGGTTATTATGATTATAGGTCTAATGGTGCACTCCTGGCTTTAGTTTGGGTAGATAAACGGTCAATCTACATGATAACTAATATACATCCCGCGGAAAATAATTTAGTACCTCCTACTGTAAAAAGGCGCAAAATTGATGGTTCTAGAGAGGATCTGCCATGTCCCCCATGTTTGCCTGATTATCAGTCATTCATGAGAGGTGTGGACAGAGCAGATCAGAGAATAGGCTACTATAATTTGGGTAGAAAGTCTAGGAGATGGTGGAAAAGGGTTTTTTCGTATTTGATAGAAGCTTGTTTATTGAATTCATTTATTTTGTTTTCTTCTGTCCGAGCTCCAATATCAGTAAGGAAGGGTAATTATCTAGAAGCTAGGATTGTTCTAGCTAAATCTTTGATTGGTTCTTTCTCTTCTCGGCAGCGTGCAGGTCAACGTTGTAGTCAGGCAAATAGTCAGCTAGATCGCCTGAATTTAAAACTAGGTCATTTCCCACAGTGCTGTGCAAAGAAGCCTGTGTAGTTTGCATTTGTAAAGGTTACAGGCATGAGGCAAGGTCCCAGTGTTGTTTTTGTAAGGTTCCTTTGTGTGGTGGATCAACAGGCCGTGACTGTTTTCGTAAATACCATACCTTGGTGGACTATCAGTAATGTTTATGCACCCCCTGCTCCTTTCTGTGCTTCTCTCTTGTTCCCTGCTCCTTCGTCTACTTCTCTCTTGTTCCCTACCCCTTCGTCTACTTCTCTCGTTCCCTGTCCCTTCGTCTACTTCTCTCGTCTCTCCAGTATTCAAGTGTTATTCTTATCCTGGTATCTCATGTTTGTGTAGAATAAAAACATGGTGAAATATCATGCCGGAGACCAAGCAAGCTATACCCAAGACTGAGCAAGTTCTACTCTACCCGTGACAGCAAGACCGGAGCTCTACCCAAGACACTCCCTTACATAATTGTGTTTTATATTATGGTTTTATTCTAGTATGTGTTAGCATTTTCACTCTCTTATAATTTGTTTTTTGTATTATTATTTGTTAGCATTTTGATGGGGAAAACAACCCACTGGCTTTGCATATGGTAGAGGGTTTGTAAATAGATGCTCCATCTTGTGTTGGCATTATAATGTGTGTATAATAGTGTGAAAATATGAAAATATTCACCCCCAAGAAGATGACAAGGTTTTATAATGCTGGTTAGTTCTGCCCAGTTGGTAAGGAAGGCTCGATTTTTTTACAGGAAGTAGAGCTATCATGTGGCTTAATATGACCCAAGTTTCATGGGTGGAGTCCCTGCAGAACGGAAGATATAAAAATAATAAGTAAAATACCTCGTTAATTCATGAATAATTTGCCCGCGGGTACTAGGAATACGGCGTGTAATCGGTTAAGACCAGTGTTGCCACCTTCCCTATGACTTAAGACCAGTGTTGCCACCTTTCCTATGACTAGACCAGTGTTGCCACCTTCCCTATGACTTTAGACCTGTGCAGTCACCTTCCCTATGACTTAAGACCAGTGTTGCCACCTTCCCTATGACTTAAGACCAGTGTTGCCACCTTTCCTATGACTAGACCAGTGTTGCCACCTTCCCTATGACTTTAGACCTGTGCGGTCACCTTCCCTATGACTTAAGACTAGTGTTGCCACCTTCCCTATGACTTAAGACCAGTGTTGCCACCTTTCCTATGACTAGACCAGTGTAGCCACCTTCCCTATGACTAGACCAGTGTAGCCACCCTTCCTGTGACTAGACCAGTGTTGCCACCTTCCCTATGCCTTTAGACCAGTGTTGTCACCTTCCCTATGACTTTAGACCAGTGTTGTCACCTTCCCTATGACTTTAGACCAGTGTTGCCACCTTTACTATGACTTGAGACCTGTGCGGCCACCTTCCCTATGACTTTAGACCAGTGTTTGCATTTTACCCAGGTAAAATCTATTAACCCAACCCAGTGGGTAAAACCTGTGTTTTAGGTATTTCGCCAAGGTTTTACCCCTATTTTACCCGGGTTTTTTACCCTGGTATATATTACCCAGTGATATAAAACACTTATTTGTAGCCCTGTCGCAGAGCCACAAGTGTCTGGACACCAGGGCTATTTTAAAGGCAAGCAAATACCACAGGTCATCATTCACTGCTTACAGTTTAGTAAACTTGTGTACTGCAATTACAACTGAAATTCTGCTATTCAAAAGTCACTATGTTCAAGGGTGGACGGCCAAAGAATATTGTGTGGTAACACTTCATCCAACAGGAAGGCAAGAAAGCACAATGCAGGATGTGTTTCCATTTGTTATCAGTAAAAGTAGAGCGCCTCATCGCTCATCACAAAATATGTTCAGGTATCTCTCTTGTGACTACCCTGCAAAAGAGACCTGCATGTGACATCAGATTGCCAGGATGAAATTGAACAACCATCATCAGCCATGTAGTCTCCTCTCTTCCTCCCCTGCAAAGAAACAGCAACAGACTGGTCTCGACGATCACTTTGTCACAACTACACCAGTCCAAAAGCAAGACCTGGACCAGGCATGGGCTGATCTGTTGTATGCCACCAACACACCCTTCAACTTTGCTGATCATCCATTATTCAAGAAAGTTTGCAACATGATGCGCCCAGGATATGTACCTCCAACAGCCAAGCACATCGGTGGCTCACTTCTTGATAATTCACACAACCAACTTCAATCAAAGATGAGGCAACAGTTACAGAATAAGCCCACAACTATCCAACAGGATGGCTGAACTAACATCAAGGATGACCCCATCATTGCCACTTCTCTCACTGCTGGTGGCATAGGCTACTTCCATGCTCATGACCCCATATCCACTAAGAAAACTGCAGAAGTATGCAAAGATCTTTTTTTGGACTCGATCAAGACAGCAGAGAGCAAGTATGACTGTGAAGTACTGAACTGCTGTACAGACGAGAACAAAATGAAGAAAGTGTGCGAAGAAGTCCACAAAGAGCGTCCTGATGTCAACGTATATGGTTGCATGAATCACAGCCTGAACCTTCTTTGTCAAGACCTGTCCACTCCATGGGTCGGAGCATGTCAAGTCCATCAACCATCACTTCAAACATGTCCACCGTTCCCATGGATGGTTGAGGGAGTCACCTGGCCATGTTAAACCCAAATTGCCTTGTCCTACACCCTGGAATAGTAATCTGGATTGTCTGAAATCATTTATGGCCAATCATTCCATCTACAAGAAAATAGCCATAGACAATGCTGATGAGATGGATCCCATTATTGTTAGTAAGATCAATGCAGCTGGAGATCTCCTCAACTCAAACCTATTACTGCTGCCATCAACAACAAAGTGATAGCTGCATGATTGCTGATGCTACACATCACTACCTCTCCCTCCTTAAAGAGCCCTATCTGGAACCCCACCAGGATGCTATCAAAAAACGCTTTGCTGCAGTGGTTAAGGTTGGCCACCTTGCTGCCTACCTACTTCACCCTAAGTATCAGGGCCAGTTACTTAGTGATTATCAGATTGAGGATGCCAAAGCTTGGCTAAAGACGAAAAGCTAAACATTCCTCATCACAGCCATCTCTTTTGAGGCTCAGGAGGCCCCATTCCCTTCATCCTACTTTGAGCCTGGTGCCACTGAAACCCCACCTCTCACTTGGTGGAAAGGTGTAGACAAGAGGTGTGCCCTGCCCCCTGGATTCATGCGACTTATGAAGCAACTCCACACTGCAGTTGCATCCTCCAGCTCCATAGAACGTATATTTAGCTCCTATGGACTTATCCACAAAAACTCAGCAACCGCCTGGGAAATGAGAAAGCCCAGAAACTCGTCTTCTGCCTGCGAGGACCACAGGAGATTGACTATTAAATCTGTTTAACTTGCATATTAATTGGAATTTAATTCCATTCCTGTTTAAATATTTAAACAGGAATAATACTCTAGTAGACAACCTTGTCACTTAGTAAATAAATGCTGAGTGAAACACAGCTCCTGTTTTTGTCTAGTTCTTTACAGTTGCCAGTCTTACTTCCTGATTACAGAGTTAATTTCTTATAATATCTTTACAGTTTATAATAAATCTATTGTGTCTATTATTTTATCCTGGGTTGTATCCATGTTTGAGTAAAACCCGGGTTACACCCAAGCCCTGGGTAAAACCTGCGAACTCGGCTGTCGACCTGTGTGTCGGTCACCTTTCCTATGACTTTAGACCTATGCTGCCATTTTTCTTATGACTTTAGACCAGTGTTGCCACCTTCCCTATGAATGACTTACGACCAGTGGTGCCACCTTCCCTATGACTAGACCTGTGCGATCACCTTTCCTATGACTTTAGACCTATGCGGTCACCTTCCCTATGACTTAAGACCAGTGGTGCCACCTTCCCTTTGGCTATCAGAATACTCTGGTCTGTCCATATCGAGTGTGATCTGGATCCTAGAATTGCTATATAGGGACATTCCTGTGTATTAACTATGCAAGGATACAAAAATTCCAGTATCCACCTTGTCTAATCAACCAACCGCACTAGAGGCTTCTGAATTAGTCACAAATATCCCAAGATGCCCTACAAAGGTAGTGGCAGTACTGGAGAGCTCTATCTAGAAATGTTCATGGATTGTTTTCACTCAGTTGATAGAGCACAGGTACACGTCTATATAAGGTACACGTCTATATACAATGACTTTCTCTATAATCACTTAAATTTACTCGCCTGAAATTTCGGCTATGTGCTCCAACCTTCGTCAGGTTTCTCATCAGGAATGATGACGTCACTTGAGGTTTTATATATACCAGTAGCTAGCTAGCTATCACATGATGCGAACCACACCCTGACACATGTGGGTGCACATGATCTGATGTGGCCGCAATGAAAGGAGGTGGGGGAGTGGTTAAGGAGAAATAATGCATGAATAATGGTACAAAATATAGGTTGATGCAACAGTTCTGGTTGATACTAATACACTGTGGCTCTTTGATAATATTGGTGCTTGTGGTCCCAGCAGCTCTAGCCCATGGATTAGAGTCTTGCAACAATCTACAAACACCGTTGTACGCAAATAACAATATTGGTGCAGCAATAGCTCATGGACTCGAGTCTCATGAATTAGAAACATTGGGATTCCCCCAAAATAATATCGGTGCTAATGGAGTAATGGCTCTAGCCGAGGGACTAAAGTCTTGTCATCTTCTAGAAACCGTTTCAGTATTGGTGATGATGGTGAGCAACATCACTATATAACTACCATATTCTAACAGGAACTGCGGTTACTATTTACTTGTCCTATCGACCTGCGATTACTATTGGAAGGTGGTACTATTGATTGCAATTGTGAATGAGTTCAAGCACCTGTTTGAAGGACATATAATCTTTTGGGTGCAGTGGCTCAACAGTTGAGTAACAGTGCCCGGAAAGCAGAAATCAATTCCTGCTGGTGCCTAGAATATTCCACCACCCCCCATGCCCTTTTTTCTTCTTAGGTTCTCACTTTATATCTAATGTTTGGGCATGTCTATTTGATTTGCCTCTGTGGTTACAATGGGAAGGGCATTACTATATATTGAACTAGTCACAATTAGAGGGGCAATTAGAGGGGCGGTTCCTAATAGAGGAAATAGGGTATGTCAGGGGCAGATCTAGAGTATCAGTAAGGGGGGGGGGGTTATTCTTGGACATGAGTTTGCAATTGAGGGTTCTCATCAAAATGTAACATGGCATCCATACATGTTGATAAAGAGAGAAATAGTTCTAGACTTTTCTGTCCACCTAGTTTTACATAGACCCTTCAGTTTATGCACTCTATTTTCTGGAGCAAAAGTGTACAAAATTCACTCAAGAATCAGATTAAAATAGAGATACACTTCATTTATGACATCAATTGTATTTCGAATATCAGGCACAGAGCATGCAGCCAAATTTAAAACATGTGAGTGACAATGAGTGTACAAAGCAAGTGCATTCTTCTTCTTGATAAAATCCTGAGTCCCTCTTCTTGTGCCAGCTATTGCTGAAGCTCCATCATATGACTGTCCTCTCATATCGTCAACTTCAATACCATGCTAATTGAGAAGATCAATAATACCAGCAGCAATGTTTTCTCCAGTAGCCCTTTCGAGGTGGAGAAAGTCCAAAAATATTTCATGGATATGCGGCTGAGCTTGACCAAGATCAACAAATTGGATACATAAAGACAAAATTTCCTGATTTGCATGCTTGTGTCTGTGACCTCGACAGTCATAACGCTGGAATATTTTGAGGTTTTTAATGGACTTAAAAGCTTTTCACGCAATAAATCTGCCATAATACTTTATAATTTCACTTTAGATGTGTATTGCTGGTTCTTTTCTCCTTGTTGAAGATGATCCCTTATTATTGGATCATACTTGGCAACATATTTGAGCAAAGCTAGAAAGTTACCTCTGTTTCCAGAAGGATTTGATGTCATCTCTCTATGGCCCTGCATAGGAAGCCGCTGCATGCTGCAATATTTAACATCATCAACAATAGCTGTGAGGATGTGTTTATTCGTTTGGAGGTTGTGTTAGACATTTTCTGGATTTAACTGGTTTCTAGATTTTTTATAATGTCGTCAGGAATAATTTTGCAGCATGTAAAGCATCTTGGTGATATTGAAAATTCCCATGATTAGTTAAATACCTATCATTTTTACCCTTTGCTTTGCTGAAATTTTTGAAAGGTTTTTTCACTAGAATTCCCAAATAACCCTTCGTAATTTGTCCAAACAGTACACAATATTTACAGTAACCTCCTTCATGTGAGGGTGAATATGAACCATTCGAACTCTTTTAGCCATGACTTCTGAAATGTTAATGATAGTTTCTTTCCCTTCTTTATCACTTCAAAGGTTGCAAATTTGAATGTTTGCCTTCACTCTTCAAAAATTCATGTTTGTCACTGTCTGACAAGGAACTGATTGGTATACTACCAGAAGCAACAAGTCCAATATCATATACCTGTACCTCGACTTCCCGTTTCCATGAAAGCTGTTTGCAAAGAACTATATAGCATCATTAGAATCTGAAGGAATAGACTGGCACACGATGTCAGTTTCTTTAACACCTCCTTCAGGTCTCATGATAACCTCACATCCCACTAAATCCAATTCAATATCTGAACTGGCATGAGCAGGGCCAGAAATGCTCCTTTTTATTACCTCTTAATGTGGTCCTGAAGTATCTCCAGAAGAAGAGAAAGAGCACTGATGTAGTCTCTTAGGTGACAAACTATCACTTATGGAATGGTCATGTTCAGAGCCAGAAGTAACTCCAAAGGATGACAAGGAACAATGACGTAGTCTCTTCATTTTTAGTCTCTGAGTTCTGATTCATACTGTAGCACATATTAAATCATGTGGTTGCCAATTGCCACAGCACATTCATCATGTGGTTGCTAGCCTAAGACCACCAACCACATTGCAACTATATTATACAGATTTGCTAGTCCTACATGCAAAAATATTTTGTCCCTACACTAAATAGACCAAGAAAGTATTTAAGCTTAAGCACATGTAATGTGTTCATTAAAGAAAATAATTATTTATAGACTGAAGGGGGGTTTAAACCTCCAACCCCCCCCCCCCCCTGGATCTGCCCCTGTATGTGCTCTACATCTCACCACCAGCACTATGTCTATACAGTTCACCACCAGCACTATGCCTATACAGTTCACCACCAGCACTATGCCTATACAGTTCACCAGCAGCACTATGCCTATACAGTTCACCACCAGCACTATGTCTATACAGTTCACCACCAGCACTATGCCTATACAGTTCACCAGCAGCACTATGCCTATACAGTTCACCAGCAGCACTATGCCTATACAGTTCACCAGCAGCACTATGCCTATACAGTTCACCAGCAGCACTATGTCTATACAGTTCACCAGCAGCACTATGTCTATCAGGGGTGGCTCCGCCAATTTTGAGGTGGTCAGGCCAGGATGTGGGTGTGGTTGGGTGTGGTCAAAACGTGACAGATTTTTCATTTTCACATTTAAATTAAATTGCACAGTTAATAATAGAGATTCATTAAATAAAGGTAATAAAGGTACCAAATACACATTATATATAATACACAAATATACTATAATGTATTGCAGGCGAAGATAAAGTTTAAAAGGATGAAGGGGGTTCATCGTCATCAACTTCCTCCATTCTGTGATGAATTTAGGTGGAGGGAGAGGAATGCCTGCACAACTGCTGAGGCTTTTGGCAGCATCCTACATGCAATCAAAACACAGTACACAGTATAAGCCCTCTGAAGTTTTGTTGTTTTTTTGGTCTCAAAGTCGATGCTGCATTTGTTGTTTTATGAAGTCGTGTTAATATGAAGTTGTGCTAATTTTTGGTTATGTATTGCTGCTAATGAATATTGTTCTGTCCAGGGGTATTTGTAACTTACTTCGAGTATCCTTTCTTGATGCCTTCTGAACGCTCCATCAAATTCAAAGGACCTACATGGTGCGCACATTTAAGATAAGCAGGGGAAAGTGTTTTTTAAAATATATACTGCAAAAACAATTGACGTGCATGGATTTTTCGACTTCCGGAGTCTCACTCTTTACATGATCCCAATTACCTTGGAGTCCTCTTCACTCATGAGATCTGCTGTCTAAAGTTTTTGGCAAGGCAGGGATGTGGGATACGTGGTCATGACAATCGTGGTGATGGAAATCTGTTTCAACTGATCTCATGAGTGAAGAGGACTCCAAGGTAATTGGGATCATGTAAAGAGTGCCGATTTTTGGCTCATCTTGGGCCAAAGTACTAGAGAGCATCTCACCTACATCTTGTGTAGTTGTTGGTACTGTAATTAGCTTCTCAACTGCTATCTTGTGGCACTGACTTTTCTCATGCTGTCGGATACCTAGTATGGCATCTTTCCAGTTCGTAAATCCCGAGGTAACTACAATATAAAGCATTCTAAATAAGTGAATAGTACTATAAACTTGAGGAAGTCGCTAAACTTACAAAAGCAGCATCGGTAGCTCCTGGCTTCACTGTTATATGCTTAGCCTTAACAGCTTTGCAGCAGAGGTAGCAGTGCAGAGAATCTCTGGCTTGTCTATAATGTAGCCAAGACCAGGTACGGAACCAGCTCGCTTGGCAAGATCTCTCCACTACCTTCTTTTTCCTGAAAGCTCTTTCGAAGGATCCGGGCGAATGACAGGGAACTTCAGGAAGGTTATCGCTCACTTCAGACGCTACACCAAAGCTCGAAGCCACGGACCGTCCCAAAGGCAAATACAATAGCTAGTCAATTGGGCAAGGGTCCAAATCGCGCATGCGCAGCGGGCCAAATCGCGCATGCGCAGCATGTTACCAAAAGTGGTCCGGCCAAAACCGGAGTGGCCGGACCATCGACGCCGCCACTGTCTATACAGTTCACCAGCAGCACTATGCCTATACAGTTCACCACCAGCACTATGTCTATACAGTTCACCACCAGCACTATGTCTATACAGTTCACCACCAGCACTATGCCTATACAGTTCACCACCAGCACTATGTCTATACAGTTCACCACCAGCACTATGCCTATACAGTTCACCACCAGCACTATGCCTATACAGTTCACCACCAGCACTATGTCTATACAGTTCACCACCAGCACTATGCCTATACAGTTCACCAGCAGCACTATGCCTATACAGTTCACCACCAGCACTATGCCTATACAGTTCACCACCAGCACTGTCTATATAGTTCACCACCAGCACTGTGTCTATATAGTTCACCACCAGCACTATGTCTATACAGTTCACCACCAGCACTATGCCTATACAGTTCACCAGCAGCACTATGCCTATACAGTTCACCACCAGCACTATGCCTATACAGTTCACCACCAGCACTGTGTCTATATAGTTCACCACCAGCACTGTGTCTATATAGTTCACCACCAGCACTATGTCTATACAGTTCACCACCAGCACTATGCCTATACAGTTCACCACCAGCACTATGTCTATACAGTTCACCACCAGCACTATGCCTATACAGTTCACCAGCAGCACTATGCCTATACAGTTCACCACCAGCACTATGCCTATACAGTTCACCACCAGCACTATGTCTATACAGTTCACCACCAGCACTATGCCTATACAGTTCACCACCAGCACTATGCCTATACAGTTCACCACCAGCACTATGTCTATACAGTTCACCAGCAGCACTATGCCTATACAGTTCACCACCAGCACTATGTCTATACAGTTCACCAGCAGCACTATGTCTATATAGTTCACCACCAGCACTATGTCTATACAGTTCACCACCAGCACTATGCCTATACAGTTCACCACCAGCACTATGTCTATACAGTTCACCACCAGCACTATGTCTATGCAGTTCACCACCAGCACTATGTCTATACAGTTCACCACCAGCACTATGTCTATATAGTTCACCACCAGCACTATGTCTATACAGTTCACCACCAGCACTATGTCTATGCAGTTCACCACCAGCACTATGTCTATACAGTTCACCACCAGCACTATGTCTATATAGTTCACCACCAGCACTATGCCTATACAGTTCACCACCAGCACTATGTCTATATAGTTCACCACCAGCACTATGTCTATACAGTTCACCACCAGCACTATGTCTATACAGTTCACCACCAGCACTATGCCTATACCGTTCACCACCAGCACTATGTCTATACAGTTCACCACCAGCACTATGTCTATATAGTTCACCACCAGCACTATGTCTATATAGTTCACCACCAGCACTATGCCTATACAGTTCACCATCAGCACTATGTCTATATAGTTCACCACCAGCACTATGCCTATACAGTTCACCACCAGCACTATGTCTATACAGTTCACCACCAGCACTATGTCTATACAGTTCACCAGCAGCACTATGCCTATATAGTTCACCACCAGCACTATGCCTATACAGTTCACCAGCAGCACTATGTCTATACAGTTCACCAGCAGCACTATGCCTATACAGTTCACCACCAGCACTATGTCTATACAGTTCACCAGCAGCACTATGTCTATATAGTTCACCACCAGCACTATGCCTATACAGTTCACCACCAGCACTATGTCTATACAGTTCACCACCAGCACTATGTCTATATAGTTCACCACCAGCACTATGTCTATATAGTTCACCAGCAGCACTATGTCTATATAGTTCACCACCAGCACTATGTCTATACAGTTCACCACCAGCACTATGTCTATACAGTTCACCACCAGCACTATGTCTATATAGTTCACCACCAGCACTATGCCTATACAGTTCACCACCAGCACTATGTCTATATAGTTCACCACCAGCACTATGTCTATACAGTTCACCACCAGCACTATGTCTATACAGTTCACCACCAGCACTATGCCTATATAGTTCACCACCAGCACTATGTCTATACAGTTCACCACCAGCACTATGTCTATATAGTTCACCACCAGCACTATGTCTATACAGTTCACCACCAGCACTATGTCTATACAGTTCACCACCAGCACTATGCCTATACAGTTCACCACCAGCACTATGTCTATATAGTTCACCACCAGCACTATGCCTATACAGTTCACCACCAGCACTATGTCTATATAGTTCACCAGCAGCACTATGTCTATACAGTTCACCACCAGCACTATGTCTATGCAGTTCACCACCAGCACTATGTCTATACAGTTCACCAGCAGCACTATGTCTATATAGTTCACCACCAGCACTATGTCTATACAGTTCACCACCAGCACTATGCCTATACAGTTCACCACCAGCACTATGCCTATACAGTTCACCACCAGCACTATGTCTATACAGTTCACCACCAGCACTATGCCTATACAGTTCACCGGCAGCACTATGTCTATACAGTTCACCACCAGCACTATGTCTATACAGTTCACCACCAGCACTATGTCTATACAGTTCACCACCAGCACTATGTCTATACAGTTCACCACCAGCACTATGTCTATACAGTTCACCACCAGCACTATGTCTATACAGTTCACCAGCAGCACTATGCCTATACAGTTCACCACCAGCACTATGTCTATACAGTTCACCACCAGCACTATGTCTATATAGTTCACCACCAGCACTATGCCTATACAGTTCACCACCAGCACTATGTCTATACAGTTCACCACCAGCACTATGTCTATATAGTTCACCACCAGCACTATGTCTATATAGTTCACCACCAGCACTATGCCTATACCGTTCACCACCAGCACTATGTCTATACAGTTCACCAGCAGCACTATGCCTATACAGTTCACCAGCAGCACTATGCCTATACAGTTCACCACCAGCACTATGTCTATATAGTTCACCGGCAGCACTATGTCTATACAGTTCACCACCAGCACTATGTCTATACAGTTCACCACCAGCACTATGTCTATACAGTTCACCACCAGCACTATGTCTATACAGTTCACCAGCAGCACTATGCCTATACAGTTCACCACCAGCACTATGTCTATATAGTTCACCACCAGCACTATGCCTATACAGTTCACCACCAGCACTATGTCTATACAGTTCACCACCAGCACTATGCCTATACAGTTCACCACCAGCACTATGTCTATATAGTTCACCACCAGCACTATGTCTATACAGTTCACCGGCAGCACTATGTCTATACAGTTCACCACCAGCACTATGTCTATACAGTTCACCAGCAGCACTATGCCTATACAGTTCACCACCAGCACTATGTCTATACAGTTCACCACCAGCACTATGTCTATACAGTTCACCACCAGCACTATGCCTATACAGTTCACCACCAGTACTATGTCTATACAGTTCACCAGCAGCACTATGTCTATACAGTTCACCAGCAGCACTATGTCTATATAGTTCACCACCAGCACTATGCCTATACAGTTCACCACCAGCACTATGCCTATACAGTTCACCACCAGTACTATGTCTATACAGTTCACCACCAGCACTATGTCTATACAGTTCACCACCAGCACTATGTCTATATAGTTCACCAGCAGCACTATGTCTATCAGGGGTGGCTCCGCCAATTTTGAGGTGGTCAGGCCAGGATGTGGGTGTGGTTGGGTGTGGTCAAAACGTGACAGATTTTTAATTTTCACATTTAAATTAAATTGCACAGTTAATAATAGAGATTCATTAAATAAAGGTAATAAAGGTACCAAATACACATTATATATAATACACAAATATACTATAATGTATTGCAGGCGAAGATAAAGTTTAAAAGGATGAAGGGGGTTCATCGTCATCAACTTCCTCCATTCTGTGATGAATTTAGGTGGAGGGAGAGGAATGCCTGCACAACTGCTGAGGCTTTTGGCAGCATCCTACATGCAATCAAAACACAGTACACAGTATAAGCCCTCTGATGTTTTGTTGTTTTTTTGGTCTCAAAGTCGATTCTGCATTTGTTGTTTTATGAAGTCGTGTTAATATGAAGTTGTGCTAATTTTTGGTTATGTATTGCTGCTAATGAATATTGTTCTGTCCAGGGGTATTTGTAACTTACTTCGAGTATCCTTTCTTGATGCCTTCTGAATGCTCCATCAAATTCAAAGGACCTACATGGTGCGCACATTTAAGATAAGCAGGGGAAAGTGTTTTTTTAAATATATACTGCAAAAACAATTGACGTGCATGGATTTTTCGACTTCCGGAGTCTCACTCTTTACATGATCCCAATTACCTTGGAGTCCTCTTCACTCATGAGATCTGCTGTCTAAAGTTTTTGGCAAGGCAGGGATGTGGGATACGTGGTCATGACAATCGTGGTGATGGAAATCTGTTTCAACTGATCTCATGAGTGAAGAGGACTCCAAGGTAATTGGGATCATGTAAAGAGTGCCGATTTTTGGCTCATCTTGGGCCAAAGTACTAGAGAGCATCTCACCTACATCTCGTGTAGTTGTTGGTACTGTAATTAGCTTCTCAACTGCTATCTTGTGGCACTGACTTTTCTCATGCTGTCGGATACCTAGTATGGCATCTTTCCAGTTCGTAAATCCCGAGGTAACTACAATATAAAGCATTCTAAATAAGTGAATAGTACTATAAACTTGAGGAAGTCGCTAAACTTACAAAAGCAGCATCGGTAGCTCCTGGCTTCACTGTTATATGCTTAGACTTAACAGCTTTGCAGCAGAGGTAGCAGTGCAGAGAATCTCTGGCTTGTCTATAATGTAGCCAAGACCAGGTACGGAACCAGCTCGCTTGGCAAGATCTCTCCACTACCTTCTTTTTCCTGAAAGCTCTTTCGAAGGATCCGGGCGAATGACAGGGAACTTCAGGAAGGTTATCACTCACTTCAGACGCTACACCAAAGCTCGAAGCCACGGACCGTCCCAAAGGCAAATACAATAGCTAGTCAATTGGGCAAGGGTCCAAATCGCGCATGCGCAGCATGTTACCAAAAGTGGTCCGGCCAAAACCGGAGTGGCCGGACCATCGACGCCGCCACTGTCTATACAGTTCACCACCAGCACTATGCCTATACAGTTCACCACCAGCACTATGTCTATACAGTTCACCAGCAGCACTATGTCTATATAGTTCACCACCAGCACTATGCCTATACAGTTCACCACCAGCACTATGCCTATACAGTTCACCACCAGCACTATGTCTATACAGTTCACCACCAGCACTATGCCTATATAGTTCACCACCAGCACTATGTCTATATAGTTCACCAGCAGCACTATGTCTATACAGTTCACCAGCAGCACTATGTCTATACAGTTCACCAGCAGCACTATGCCTATACAGTTCACCACCAGCACTATGCCTATACAGTTCACCAGCAGCACTATGTCTATACAGTTCACCAGCAGCACTATGCCTATACAGTTCACCAGCAGCACTATGTCTATATAGTTCACCACCAGCACTATGTCTATACAGTTCACCACCAGCACTATGTCTATACAGTTCACCACCAGCACTATGTCTATACAGTTCACCACCAGCACTATGTCTATACAGTTCACCACCAGCACTATGTCTATATAGTTCACCACCAGCACTATGTCTATATAGTTCACCACCAGCACTATGCCTATATAGTTCACCACCAGCACTATGCCTATATAGTTCACCACCAGCACTATGTCTATACAGTTCACCACCAGCACTATGTCTATACAGTTCACCACCAGCACTATGCCTATATAGTTCACCACCAGCACTATGTCTATACAGTTCACCACCAGCACTATGCCTATATAGTTCACCACCAGCACTATGCCTATATAGTTCACCACCAGCACTATGTCTATATAGTTCACCACCAGCACTATGCCTATATAGTTCACCACCAGCACTATGCCTATATAGTTCACCACCAGCACTATGTCTATACAGTTCACCACCAGCACTATGTCTATATAGTTCACCAGCAGCACTATGTCTATACAGTTCACCAGCAGCACTATGCCTATACAGTTCACCACAAGCACTATGTCTATATAGTTCACCAGCAGCACTGTCTATATAGTTCACCACCAGCACTATGTCTATATAGTTCACCAGCAGCACTATGTCTATACAGTTCACCACCAGCACTATGTCTATACAGTTCACCACCAGCACTATGCCTATACAGTTCACCACAAGCACTATGTCTATATAGTTCACCAGCAGCACTATGCCTATACAGTTCACCAGCAGCACTATGCCTATACAGTTCACCACCAGCACTATGCCTATACAGTTCACCACCAGCACTATGCCTATACAGTTCACCACCAGCACTATGTCTATACAGTTCACCACCAGCACTATGTCTATATAGTTCACCACCAGCACTATGCCTATACAGTTCACCACCAGCACTATGCCTATACAGTTCACCACCAGCACTATGCCTATATAGTTCACCACCAGCACTATGCCTATATAGTTCACCACCAGCACTATGTCTATACAGTTCACCACAAGCACTATGTCTATACAGTTCACCACAAGCACTATGCCTATACAGTTCACCACCAGCACTATGTCTATACAGTTCACCACCAGCACTATGCCTATACAGTTCACCACAAGCACTATGTCTATATAGTTCACCAGCAGCACTATGTCTATACAGTTCACCAGCAGCACTATGTCTATATAGTTCACCAGCAGCACTATCTCTATACAGTTCACCAGCAGCACTATGTCTATACAGTTCACCAGCAGCACTATGTCTATATAGTTCACCACCAGCACTATGTCTATATAGTTCACCACCAGCACTATGTCTATATAGTTCACCACCAGCACTATGTCTATACAGTTCACCACCAGCACTATGTCTATATAGTTCACCACCAGCACTATGTCTATATAGTTCACCACCAGCACTATGCCTATACAGTTCACCACCAGCACTATGCCTATACAGTTCACCACCAGCACTATGCCTATATAGTTCACCACCAGCACTATGCCTATATAGTTCACCACCAGCACTATGTCTATACAGTTCACCACCAGCACTATGTCTATACAGTTCACCACCAGCACTATGCTATACAGTTCACCACCAGCACTATGTCTATATAGTTCACCACCAGCACTATGTCTATACAGTTCACCAACAGCACTGTGTCTATACAGTTCACCACCAGCACTATGTCTATACAGTTCACCAGCAGCACTATGTCTATCAGGGGTGGCTCCGCCAATTTTGAGGTGGTCAGGCCAGGATGTGGGTGTGGTTGGGTGTGGTCAAAACGTGACAGATTTTTCATTTTCACATTTAAATTAAATTGCACAGTTAATAATAGAGATTCATTAAATAAAGGTAATAAAGGTACCAAATACACATTATATATAATACACAAATATACTATAATGTATTGCAGGCGAAGATAAAGTTTAAAAGGATGAAGGGGGTTCATCGTCATCAACTTCCTCCATTCTGTGATGAATTTAGGTGGAGGGAGAGGAATGCCTGCACAACTGCTGAGGCTTTTGGCAGCATCCTACATGCAATCAAAACACAGTACACAGTATAAGCCCTCTGATGTTTTGTTGTTTTTTTGGTCTCAAAGTCGATACTGCATTTGTTGTTTTATGAAGTCGTGTTAATATGAAGTTGTGCTAATTTTTGGTTATGTATTGCTGCTAATGAATATTGTTCTGTCCAGGGGTATTTGTAACTTACTTCGAGTATCCTTTCTTGATGCCTTCTGAACGCTCCATCAAATTCAAAGGACCTACATGGTGCGCACATTTAAGATAAGCAGGGGAAAGTGTTTAAAAAAATATATACTGCAAAAACAATTGACGTGCATGGATTTTTCGACTTCCGGAGTCTCACTCTTTACATGATCCCAATTACCTTGGAGTCCTCTTCACTCATGAGATCTGCTGTCTAAAGTTTTTGGCAAGGCAGGGATGTGGGATACGTGGTCATGACAATCGTGGTGATGGAAATCTGTTTCAACTGATCTCATGAGTGAAGAGGACTCCAAGGTAATTGGGATCATGTAAAGAGTGCCGATTTTTGGCTCATCTTGGGCCAAAGTACTAGAGAGCATCTCACCTACATCTCGTGTAGTTGTTGGTACTGTAATTAGCTTCTCAACTGCTATCTTGTGGCACTGACTTTTCTCATGCTGTCGGATACCTAGTATGGCATCTTTCCAGTTCGTAAATCCCGAGGTAACTACAATATAAAGCATTCTAAATAAGTGAATAGTACTATAAACTTGAGGAAGTCGCTAAACTTACAAAAGCAGCATCGGTAGCTCCTGGCTTCACTGTTATATGCTTAGCCTTAACAGCTTTGCAGCAGAGGTAGCAGTGCAGAGAATCTCTGGCTTGTCTATAATGTAGCCAAGACCAGGTACGGAACCAGCTCGCTTGGCAAGATCTCTCCACTACCTTCTTTTTCCTGAAAGCTCTTTCGAAGGATCCGGGCGAATGACAGGGAACTTCAGGAAGGTTATCGCTCACTTCAGACGCTACACCAAAGCTCGAAGCCACGGACCGTCCCAAAGGCAAATACAATAGCTAGTCAATTGGGCAAGGGTCCAAATCGCGCATGCGCAGCATGTTACCAAAAGTGGTCCGGCCAAAACCGGAGTGGCCGGACCATCGACGCCGCCACTGTCTATACAGTTCACCACCAGCACTATGTCTATACAGTTCACCAGCAGCACTATGCCTATACAGTTCACCACCAGCACTATGTCTATACAGTTCACCACCAGCACTATGCCTATACAGTTCACCACCAGCACTATGTCTATATAGTTCACCAGCAGCACTATGCCTATATAGTTCACCACCAGCACTATGTCTATACAGTTCACCAGCAGCACTATGTCTATACAGTTCACCACCAGCACTATGCCTATACAGTTCACCACCAGCACTATGCCTATACAGTTCACCACCAGCACTATGTCTATACAGTTCACCACCAGCACTATGTCTATATAGTTCACCACCAGCACTATGTCTATACAGTTCACCACCAGCACTATGTCTATATAGTTCACCAGCAGCACTATGCCTATACAGTTCACCACCAGCACTATGCCTATACAGTTCACCACCAGCACTATGCCTATACAGTTCACCAGCAGCACTATGTCCACCAATAACCACTCTTCTCATTGTTTTCATCTCACTGCTAAATACTCATGATGTAATGCCACTACCCTGTTCTATAACCAATTTCCCTCCTAACAACAGGTATATCTGCAAGTGTGTTAATGGGGACAGTGTAGAAGGGACTCTTGATCACGCATATTATTATTAGGTGGGTGTGGTTGACTTAGGGGACTCTTGGTCATGCATATTATTATTAGGTGGTTGGGGGACTCTTGACCGTGAATATTATTATTAGGTGGGTGTGGTTGACTTAGGGGACACTTGACCGTGCATATTATTATTAAAGCTATACGCCTGAGTGTTCTTTGGGCTGGACTCTGGATTGATAGACTGTAGCAGCAGTGCTTTTTTGCCAGAGGAGATTGTTTGCACCCAGCCATTTTAAAAAGCGAGTTGAACCAGGGATATAGGGATAATGATACAATAATAATATACCAGTGATCATACCAGTGATAAAAATAATTATTCAAGAGACAAAATCTATATTCTGCCTTAAAGTTTCTTGGCGAGTAGTGGTGGGTCATTTACGTGTCTTCTGTGCACTTTTCCGTGATCCTGCAGTAAATGCTGAGAATGTTCTACTCAGATAGGGACGAAGACTTGCCCACACCTTATAGCAAAAGACATTCATATTGGGGAAATAAAATAACATCAGTCATCTTAAATAAACTCTCAATGAACAGTAATTGACATAAATAACATAACCTTCTCAATAACCAACTTGAATGTATTCTCTCGACGTTTCGACTAGATGCTCTGGTCTTCATCAGGAAAAGCTAGAGAGCATCTAGTCAAAATGTCGACAAAATACAATCTCAAGTTGATTATTGAGAAGGTTATTGCAATAACGGTCGTGTTAAGGAAAATAAAATAACATTTATGTTAGGACAAGAAGTGACTTGACTTGGTTGTATATTAGAATTAATGAAGCAGCTCTCTGGCTTGGTCAGCTCTCTGGCTAGGTCAGGAGGCTTGCTTGGCTCCACAGGAGAAGAGACAGGAGAAGAGAAGGACAAAAAGCAACTGGCAGATACTCTGTTTTGGTCAAACTATTTTAACTCGGGCCACTAGCCAATGATGCGAGTGTTGACTCAAATGTCCTGTTTGCTATATACATAGATAGAAGAAACTTGCATGGGTATGGGAACATTGTAAGACCAAAGCTGAGGCTAACTTGGAATGTCCTGCTAAAGCTGTGCTCCAAGGAGCAATATATTTGTGGGTGGAGTAGAGGGTGGAGGAGTCAATATGAAGAGATGAAATAAGCTTTGTCTCAGTTGTGGTGCATCGCCTAGAATTGGCAAAGGCCATGCCTGTACAGAGCCAATTCACTCTCAGAGAGAAGCTAATATGTGCGTTGCTAAATGAGAAGCAGTTCTCCAAGTGTAGATATAAAATAAGTGCTCTTGAACCAAGCTCAACATTAATTGCATTCCTATTACAGGATATCCTTACATATCCAAACTATTGGACCAAAGCGTTTGGATAAGTGAAATTTCTGGATATGTGAAGTACATAGAATTAAACATGATGTGTTCTAGAAGTGAGTGCAATGGCTGCTGTTTTAAGTTTGCATGTCTCTTAAGAACAGCTCGAGTGGAAGACGCACCAGAAGGATGGTTAGGCAAGGTCTTGATCTTTTTTAAATAAGCAGATAAGACTTGCAGCTGCACTAACAGACAACTGCAATGCTACAATAACTTTCTCAGTGTTGCTGATGGCTGCTTACCTGCAGGAAATTCTTAGTGAGCTTGAAGTAATGAGGCCTGGATAAACCCGAGAAGCCCAAGTGAGGGCCGGTTATGCAGGGTCTACTGCATTAGCGTCATTATCTAGTTGAGCATGCAAGTCCTAATACCTGCATTGGATTTATTTATACGGAGTAGAAAAAGTGGAATGTATTCAGACAACTCACAATTTCAAAATTGACAAGAGCAAATGCTGCTGCGATGACCAAAGCCAGAGCCAATACTGAGCCTTTAGATTGATTCTCAGTAGTCGCCAACACCTCCTGAAACAAAATAATCCGGAGAAAGCAACAAGTCGCCTAGTAGTGACATCAGCATCCATATCTTATTGTGCATACCTCAGCACTGAACTGAAGAATTATGTGGCTATCATCCACTCCAGAAACAGTCCGTTCCACACGAGAGAACCTGTAGGAGTTACTTGCCAGGTTGGATGTCAGGGACACCACATAACCCCTCTCACCCTACGTATGTATAATATCACATGTTACGGAACATTTATAACTGGTGCTGCTCCAAGAGGTGTCATGTTGTGTCAATTTCAAACAGATCCTTTCTAACTATTCTTGGGGGAACTGAAGAGGATGCCACTAGTCTATGCTCAACAACAAAGTAGTTCAGGTACTAGTTTATGATGCACATAATAGCATCAGCCACTTGGTCGAGTTCCACTAAGCAATGAGATACCAAGTACCCAACTGCTCATGTCAGGTTCACGAGGTCATGTCGGATTCATACAGGTCATGTCAGGTACACAAGGTCATGTCAGGTAGGTTCATGTAGGTCATATCAGGTTCAAAGGTCATGTCAGGCTTATGCAGGTCACATCAGGTTCACAAGGTCTCGTCAGATTCATATAGGTTGTCAGGTTCACATGGGTGATGTTAGGTTCATGCAGGTCATGTCAGGTTCATGTAGGTCATGTCAGGTTCATGTAGGTCATGTCAGGTTCATGTAGGTCATGTCAGGTTCATGTAGGTGCATGTGTAGGTCATGTCATTCAAATATATTATGCCAGGTCCACACAGGTCATGCCGGGTTCATTTACATTATTCTTCCATATGCACATGTGCATGCTGACATCTTTATCAACAAGCCCGTTTGTAACTGCCCCTCCCCCAATTAACGGCACTGTCCCCTGACCTTAGCAAGGAGAGGCAGAGCTGGGAAGTCGAAGAAGCCGACTGAACCCACCGGTACAACATGAAGAGGCGACTCTCTGGAACTTTGAATGGATACTGCAGCCTACAGTTAGTGGGAGTGGTTTGAAAGGTGATGAGATAAGATAAACAAAAATTGCACATGACCTGCCAATAGACAGGTCTAACAGGATTGACTATAGGGAGGAGCTAGCAGCTCCTCCATTTCATGGATAAATGTTGGAGAGCAGCATAAAGATGACTTCACAGAACATAATAAACCACACACCCAAAACTACTTACCTCTGAGCCATGGCCAGGTCAGCTTTATAGCAAACCATCAGTCACCATATATACTATCACAACACCATCAGGCAGAGGTGCAAGTGACCTCCTACTAATTTAACACTATTAAGTGCATTCACATATTAGACAAGATCCTGTAATTGGTCTCGCATGAAGATCAAGAAAATCGTAGCGAGATTTAAATTTTTTTAAAGCCTCGGTGAAACTAATTCACTCACACTCCCTTGCTTCATGACTAAGTTGTAAGTCTCCAAATGTAGTAACATGAACACAATAAGACTTCTCTCATCCCCCCATCTCGTAGCTTTCTCCCTTCTCATATAGAACATGTTTAGCCTGGCTAGTAACACAATCAAGTTGAATAATCTTGTCACACGGTGACTTGGCTTGCTGGTGATCCGCTGGCTTTGTTCAAGTGTCTAGCACGTACAGGTGCTTGAAAACCACAACAACTTCCCCCTTCTCTAAGTAGAGTGCACTACACAGATGGATAATACAGCATTCGAAATAGGAAGAGTTGGTCGAGTATACTTGATGTAATACTAACTCTCTAATACTAACTCTCTAATCAACGATACTTGATGTAATACTAACTCTTTAATACTAACTCTCTAATCAAGGATACTTGATGTAATACTAACTCTAATCAAGGCTACTTGATATAACACTAACTCTCTAATCAAGGTTACTTGATGTAATACTATTTCTCTAATCAAGGTTACTTGATGTAATACTAACTCTCTAATCAAGGATGCTTGATGTAATACTAACCCTCTAATCAAGGATACTTGATGTAATACTAACTCTCTAATCAAGGTTACTTGATGTAATACTAACTCTTTAATACTAGCTCTCTAACCAAGGATACTTGATGTAATACTAACTCTAATCAAGGCTACTTGATATAACACTAACTCTCTAATCAAGGTTACTTGATGTAATACTAATTCTCTAATCAAGGTTACTTGATGTAATACTAACTAATCAAGGATGCTTGATGTAATACTAACTCTCTAATCAAGGTTACTTGATGTAATACTAACTCTCTAATCAAGGATACTTGATGTAATACTAACTCTCTAATCAAGGATACTTGATGTCATACTAACTCTAATCAAGGTTACTTGATGTAATACTAACTCTTTAATACTAACTCTAATCAAGGATGCTTGATGTAATACTAACTCTCTAATCAAGGTTACTTGATGTAATACTAACTCTAATCAAGGATACTTGATGTAATACTAACTCTCTAATCAAGGATACTTGATGTCATACTAACTCTCTAATCAAGGTTACTTGATGTAATACTAACTCTAATCAAGGATACTTGATGTAATACTAACTCTAATCAAGGCTACTTGATATAACACTAACTCTAATCAAGGTTACTTGATGTAATACTAATTCTCTAATCAAGGTTACTTGATGTAATACTAACTCTCTAATCAAGGATGCTTGATGTAATACTAACTCTAATCAAGGATACTTGATGTCATACTAACTCTCTAATCAAGGTTACTTGATGTAATACTAACTCTTTAATACTAACTCTCTAATCAAGGATACTTGATGTAATACTACTCTAATCAAGGTTACTTGATGTAATACTAATTCTCTAATCAAGGTTACTTGATGTAATACTAACTCTCTAATCAAGGATACTTGATGTCATACTAACTCTCTAATCAAGGATACTTGCTCCCATCAAACTGGCCCATCCCTTAATCCTCCAGAGTCATTTTGCCGTTCCCCATTCTTCACTTTGATTGACTGATTTCCACCTTTACCATTCTTTGTACACCCCGAGAACTTATAGCTGGACTGTTCCCATGGTGACATACTATTTACATGTCATATACCAAACAGTCAGATGTACATACATGTATGTGGGGGAGGGGGGGGGAAGTGAATGATTCCACCCAGGATCGAGCTGGTACCAAGCGATACACAAACTAACTATAGAATTTGCTCCTTATAATGTGTGTGTATATTACATAGTAGGAATGTACACGTGGCTCTCTCTCTATCCACATAGTAGTAGTATGAACAGTAGCAGGTACTGTGTGCGTGTTTAGCAAATATATACATGTATATATGCATGCATAAGTGTATACATGTACATGTATATGCATGTATAAATGTATGTAATACATTTATGTATATGTATATGCATGCATATGCATATATACATATATATACATAAACATGCATGCATAATAATTATACATACATGTATACATATGTATATACTGTATAGTGGCAGAAAATAAATAGCATTAGTCCACATAGAACAACCAGAAACAACACAAGGACAAAAATGGAAGAAATTTGAGGTGGTGCCCGAGCACACAAGAGGATGGTTTTAATACGTAGGGGAGAAAAGAGTATGAATTCACTAAAATATTAGGCAGAGAGAAAGAGTAATTCATAACATTTGAAGTTGATAATGTGATACATGTGTGTGCTGTAGAGCCAAACCAACATCAGATGGTACTACCACATGATTCGGAACAAGATCATTTATGTTCTTTAACCTGTTGCTCAACTGTTGCTTAACAATATAGGCAACCTATTGCAAGATGTGGCCAGTGGGAGGCAGAGTTAGCACCGCACAGCGTATGGCTGCTGGTGGGGACAGAGTTAGCACCTGCCTGGGCATGTCCCACTTGTTGGAAACACTCTCCAGCACAGACTCTCCCTAGCACACTGAGGTTTAGGTCCCAGTGGAGACTCTCCCTAGCACACTGAGGTTTAGGTCCCAGTGGAGACTCTCCCTTGCACACTGAGGTTTAGGTCCCAGTGGAGACTCCTCTTAGCACACTGAGGTTTAGGTCCCAGTGGAGACTCCCCCTAGCTCACTGAGGTTTAGGTCCCAGTGGAGACTCCTCTTAGCACACTGAGGTTTAGGTCCCAGTGGAGACTCTCCCTAGCACACTGAGGTTTAGGTCCCAGTGGAGACTCTCCCTAGCACACTGAGGTTTAGGTCCCAGTGGAGACTCCTCTTAGCACACTGAGGTTTAGGTCCCAGTGGAGACTCTCCCTAGCACACTGAGGTTTAGGTCCCAGTGGAGACTCTCCCTAGCACACTGAGGTTTAGGTCCCAGTGGAGACTCTGCCTAGCACACTGAGGTTTAGGTCCCAGTGGAGACTCTCCCTAGCACACTGAGGTTTAGGTCCAAGTGGAGACTCTCCCTAGCACACTGAGGTTTAGGTCCCAGTGGAGACTCTCCCTAGCACACTGAGGTTTAGGTCCCAGTGGAGACTCTCCCTAGCACACTGAGGTTTAGGTCCCAGTGGAGACTCTCCCTAGCACACTGAGGTTTAGGTCCCAGTGGAGACTTCTCCCTAGCACACTGAGGTTTAGGTCCCAGTGGAGACTCTCCCTAGCACACTGAGGTTTAGGTCCCAGTGGAGACTCTCCCTAGCACACTGAGGTTTAGGTCCCAGTGGAGACTCTTCCTAGCACACTGAGGTTTAGGTCCAGTGGAGACTCTCCCTAGCACACTGAGGTTTAGGTCCAGTGGAGACTCTCCCTAGCACACTGAGGTTTAGGTCCCAGTGGAGACTCACCCTAGCACACTGAGGTTTAGGTCCAGTGGAGACTCTCCCTAGCACAATGAGGTTTAGGTCCCAGTGGAGACTCTTCCTAGCACACTGAGGTTTAGGTCCAGTGGAGACTCTCCCTAGCACACTGAGGTTTAGGTCCCAGTGCAGACACTGAGGTTTAGGTCCCAGTGCAGACTACCCCTAGCACACTGAGGTTTAGGTCCCAGTGCAGACCTCCCCTAGCACACTGAGGTTTAGGTCCCAGTGGAGACTCTCCCTAGCACACTGAGGTTTAGGTCCCAGTGCAGACTACCCCTAGCACACTGAGGTTTAGGTCCCAGTGCAGACTACCCCTAGCACACTGAGGTTTAGGTCCAGTGGAGACTCTCCCTAGCACACTGAGGTTTAGGTCCCAGTGGAGACTTCTCCCTAGCACACTGAGGTTTAGGTCCCAGTGGAGACTCTCTCTAGCACACTGAGGTTTAGGTCCCAGTGGAGACTCTCCCTAGCACACTGAGGTTTAGGTCCCAGTGGAGACTCTCCCTAGCACACTGAGGTTTAGGTCCCAGTGGAGACTCTCCCTAGCATACTGAGGTTTAGGTCCCAGTGGAGACTCTCCCTAGCACACTGAGGTTTAGGTCCCAGTGGAGACTCTCCCTAGCACACTGAGGTTTACATACATAGGTCCCAGTGGAGACTCCTCCCTCTTGTCATGCACTATAAACACCACACATACACCATGTAAACCACACACTTCACACATGCACCAGACACAACCTGCACACATCACATACATGCCATAACACTTCACACAGATCACACACATACATGTACCACACTAATAACACACCACACACATACAAACACACCACATGACTAAAGTGGTAGTGTATAAATTAGTTTGCTGTTAGAAATGCACCAACTTTTAGAGATGCAATGAACTTGGGGTCTGTGTTCACCCATCCTGAAATATGGAGTGTCTTGCTGTGCAGGACCACTAGGAAGTCAGAGCTCTCCACATCCTTCTCGTTAACCTATGACCCCATACACAATGCATTCATCCATGTTTGTGGTGGACTATTAATAACTAACTCACTATCAGAGGTCTGTATGGCGGCAGAACGTGCGAGATATTCTCGCTCTCTTCGACAGACAAGTTATATTGACAGCCAGGCTGAAAAGATAATATACAGCATTATATACGTACATGCTGCCAAAGATGAAGACACTGTGCTTTAATTAGAGCAGACATACCAGGAGACCCAGGAGTCTGTAATATCCATCGTCAGTGGTGGCCAGCTGATTATGAGAGGTGCAGCCCTCGCCCAGTCCTTCACCTGACACCTGCACACAGTCACCACAACTAAGATACACCAACTTCACAGCCAGTGATGTCTCCACACAGCTCAGAGAGATACTGACTCTACAGCCAGTGATGTCTCTACACAGCTCAGAGAGATACTGACTCTACAGCCAGTGATGTCTCCACACAGCTCAGAGAGATACTGACTCTACAGCCAGTGATGTCTCCACACAGCTCAGAGAGATACTGACTCTACAGCCAGTGATGTCTCCACACAGCTCAGAGAGATACCGACTCTACAGCCAGTGATGTCTCCACACAGCTCAGAGAGATACTGACTCTATAGCCAGTGATGTCTCCATGTCCCCACACAGCTCAGAGAGATACTGACTCTACAGCCAGTGATGTCTCCACACAGCTCAGAGAGATACTGACTCTACAGCCGGTGATGTCTCCACACAGCTCAGAGAGATACTGACTCTACAGCCAGTGATGTCTCCACACAACTCAGAGAGATACTGACTCTACAGCCAGTGATGTCCCCACACAGCTCAGAGAGATACTGGCTCTATAGCCAGTGCGTGTCTCCACACAGCTCAGAGAGATACTGACTCTACAGCCAGTGATGTCTCCACACAGCTCAGAGAGATACCGACTCTACAGCCAGTGATGTGTCCACACAGCTCAGAGAGATACTGACTCTACAGCCAGTGATGTCTCCACACAGCTCAGAGAGATACTGACCCTACAGCCAGTGATGTCTCCACACAGCTCAGAGAGATACTGACTCTACAGCCAGTGATGTCTCCACACAGCTCAGAGAGATACTGACTCTGCAGCCAGTGATGTCTCCACACAGCTCAGAGAGATACTGGCTCTATAGCCAGTGATGTCTCCACACAGCTCAGAGAGATACTGACTCTACAGCCAGTGATGTCTCCACACAGCTCAGAGAGATACCGACTCTACAGCCAGTGATGTCTCCACACAGCTCAGAGAGATACTGACTCTATAGCCAGTGATGTCTCCATGTCCCCACACAGCTCAGAGAGATACTGACTCTATAGCCAGTGATGTCTCCACACAGCTCAGAGAGATACTGACTCTATAGCCAGTGATGTCTCCACACAGCTCAGAGAGATACTGACTCTACAGCCAGTGATGTCTCCACACAGCTCAGAGAGATACTGACTCTATAGCCAGTGATGTCTCCACACAGCTCAGAGAGATACTGACTCTACAGCCAGTTATTTCTCCACACAGCTCAGAGAGATACTGACCCTACAGCCAGTGATGTCTCCACACAGCTCAGAGCGATACTGACTTTTCAGTTACTGCATGCCTTCCCTGATCATATGACACCCTTCCCACGGACACCCTACATCATCAGGGTGTCACATGATCAAGTGTCAAATTAAAGATGAAAGCTCGAGCTATCAAGGGTTGAACATCAATACCCCTCACACCTCTGCCCCCACCAGTCCAGCAACACCAGCAGGTAACAACACATACATACATGTACATGTACCTGCACAATTGCTCCAGCGACTGGTCGACGGTTCAGAGTGGACACACGTCCCGAGCAGCTGCCCAAAAAACAGACAATTTTGATGAGATGTCTCAAAGTATGCACGTCATGGTTACCTGAAGGCCACTCTCCTGCCACTGAAGGTTAAAGCTTCATCCCTCCCCTGAGTCACACTCACAACCTTGATGATGTCATTAACAACAAACAAACAAACAAAAGATACGTAGAGGGTGTGGCTAAGTGATGCCAGGGACAATCCCGGACAACTAGGAAGGTCCAAAGTTGATCGCAATCTAATCCTACTATAGCAATATCACTAATCCTAACCCTATAGCCCTAGCCCTAATCCTAATCCTAATCCTAACCTTATAGCCCTAGCCCTAATCCTAACCCTATAGCCCTAGCACTAATCCTAACCCTATAGCCCTAGTCCTAATCCTAACCTAATCCTAACCTTATAGCCCTAGCCCTAATCCTAACCTTATAGCCCTAGCCCTAATCCTAACCCTATAGCCCTAGCACTAATCCTAACCTTATAGCCCTAGCCCTAATCTTAACCCGAATCCTAACTTTATAGCCGTAGCCCTAATCCTAATCCTAATCCTAGCCCTAATCCTAACCTTATACAGTAGCTCTAGCCCTAATCCTAACCATATAGCCCTAGCCCAAATCCTAATCTTATAGCCCTAGCCAGTATAAGATGGACAAGAAATTGTAACTATCACAATATAGTAGTTGCTCCGGAGATTGTCCCCGGCACAAGTCTTTAATGTTAATTACATGTGATGATGGTGAAAATTCAAATTCCCTGAGGAAAGGCTTGATGAAGTATTGTCCAGGAGCCTGTCAACAACAACAACAACAACAACACAGAAAAGTGATGTTAAAGTGTTAGCAGTGCAACACACTCACGCACATATACACTTCAGTTGCTGAGTACATGAATTAGTCATATCTTGACCATAGGAGTGTCCAGATAATATAGGACTTGAGAACTCCAAATCAGCCCCCTGAGTTTACATTACTAGCCCCCTCAGTTTACATGACTAACCCCCCTCAGTTTACATGACTAGCCCCCTGAATTTACATGACTAGCCCCTGAGTTTACACGATTAGCCCCCTCAGTTTACACGACTAACCCCCTCAGTTTACATGACTAGCCCCCTGAATTTACATGACTAGCCACCTGAGTTTACATAATTAACCCCCTGAGTTTACATGACTAGCACTCTCAGTTTACATTACTAGCCCCCTTAGTCTACATACTGTAACTAACCACTAGTCAACAATATAAAGCCCCCACAGTCTACAATATTAGCCCACTGAGTCTACATTAGCCCTCTGAGTCTAGGTCATTAACTCGCCATGTTGTGATAGGTAATGACTCCTTCTTCATCAGTGAACGCATTCTGTCGGAAGCTGTCCCCATTCACAGACACCAGCACCTTCGCTAAAGGCCTACCCCCAGCAACACCCACCTGAAGTACACAGAGTAACAACAGGACAAATGCTGTACTAAAAACAGGATCGACTCGTCAAACAAGAAAGAAAGAAGGAAACAAGAAGTTCCCAAATGTAGACCACAAATATTTAGACGACCCTTTACCTAATACATATCAGCATTATTAGTGCTCAATATTTACATGAGTAAATAGTCTCCAAATGTTTGTCGACATTGCAAATACTTGTTTCCTTTCTTGTCAACCAAATGTTTCTAACATTTTGTCTTGTTCCTATTTCTTGTTGTGCGCCTCTATAAATGTGTGTCTCTATAAAGAGCAGCCTCCTTCAAGAAGCTGCTCAGGAGAACTCCATAACTAACCAATCATATCGGACGTTATTCTTTGCCAAGTTTATTACTAAAGTACACACACTCCATGTAACAGACGCATGCCCATGCACACGCGGGGAGTGCCCACTTATCAGTAATTGTTCACTTCTTTGCAGCAGAAACACGTTGCAGCTGCTGACTCAGCAGAGCTCAGTATTGCACACACATACACAGACACACAAGAATGTGTTCATTGCATTAGCGATCTCTTTCCACTTGTCGTGCTTTACTGAATCAAATGAGTCGTTGGAAGTCATTGGAACACATGGAGTCTAATGGTCATAAAATATTTACTACGAATGGGCTATTGCTATTCAAGTTACATGTACATGTGTGTATGTGGGGGGGGGGGGTGGGGGATAATAGATAGATAGATCCTTGAGGAACAATTTCCCCGTGCACAATAGTTTTTTTTTAGCTACTGGTGAGGGACTCAAGGCAAGTACTTTTAGAGCTAAAATCAGCCGAAACGATAGCTGAGGAGAATCGGCCAAAGTGAGAGGGTGAATTGTTGTTGCTGTTACTCTCTCCGATATTTCGATTACTCTAGCCCTCATCAGGAATAATGAGATGCTCTAGCCTTCATCAGGAATAATGAGATGCTCTAGCCTTCATCAGGAATAATGAGATGCTCTAGCCTTCATCAGGAATAATGGATGCTCTAGCCTTCATCAGGAATAATGAGATGCTCTAGCCTTCATCAGGAGTAATGAGGTGCTCTAGCCTTCATCAGGAATAATGAGATGCTCTAGCCTTCATCAGGAGTAATGAGGTGCTCTAGCCTTCATCAGGAATAATGAGATGCTCTAGCCTTCATCAGGAATAATGAGGTGCTCTAGCCCTCATCAGGAATAATGGATGCTCTAGCCTACATCAGGAATAATGAGATGCTCTAGCCTTCATCAGGAATAATGAGATGCTATATCCTTCATCAGGAATAATGAGATGCTCTATCCTTCATCAGGAATAACGACATGCTCTAGCCTTCATCAGGAATAATGAGGTGCTCTAGCCTTCATCAGGAATAATGAGATGCTCTAGCCTTCATCAGGAATAATGAGATGCTCTAGCCTTCATCAGGAATAATGAGATGCTCTAGCCTTCATGAAGAATAATGAGATGCTCTAGCCTTCATGAAGAATAATGAGATGCTCTAGCCTTCATCAGGAATAATGAGATGCCCCAGCCTTCATCAGGAATAATGAGATGCTCTAGCCTTCATCAGGAATAATGAGATGCTCTAGACTTCATCAGGAATACTGACATGCTCTACCCTTCATCAATGCTAAGACTCGCATGAGGTTATTAAATTCAAGTTGATTATTGAGCAGTTCACTGTAATTTCTTTATGTCAACTGAGAGTTCGTTGAGAATCAAAGATGACTACTGGGGTTCCTTGTTGCTCACACCCCCACAGTAGAAGTCAAACAATAACTCTGCTAGATCCACCATCATGATCACATGATAGTCAACCATGGGGCTCACCTCAACAACCCATCATCACGAGCCCAACTAATAATATACACACCACACACAGCCCCTCCCCCAAATTTAAGCTGTGAGTAATCACTTATCCACCTCTAATTACCTGGACTTACCCTGATGTCCACCCGGCATAGCTTGACTGCTCTGAACGTCCAAGACCCAGGCAGGCGCTCGAAGGTGTAGCCCGGAAACTCAACAGACTAAATTTAGCAAAGACACAAACATAAGGACGCATGTGATAATTACGCATATGGTTGATCAAGGCCACACCCACCGTGCTCCGGTGGCTCCCTTCTCTAAATGGACCCACTCTGGAGAAGTAAGAAGTGCTGAGTTTTGCTGGAGGATATGTTGCACATACCCACTCACTCACTCACCTATACTCCCCTCGCTCATCTGTGTGAGTGGTGATCTGCCCCGCCTCTTCAAAGACGAGGTTAACGGCCACTCCGGCTAGAGCTGGCTCCACCTTACCTAGAATGACCTCGCCCATACTGCCCAAGAAAGAAGGAACCACTTCCGGACAATCTAATTTTGTGTGTGTATGCATTAATAACTTATGATGTCATCGCACTTTGGCATGAATCACACCTACGTTTTCCAAGAAGGAAAAAGGAGAGAGGGAAATGTAAATTAACACCTGGCCCAAGAGAAGGGAGGCGAGCTAACCTTCTCTCACTGCATGCCCCTCCCCCCCAATCATGTACGAAACATTCATGACAACTGCTCAGAGAGCACCATAAATGATCGGATGTCAGCACTGGCTTACCGTGTCCCACGGCCCAGCGCAGAGACGAGGGAGAGAACATGAGCAGAGAGGACAGAGGCTCAATATCCACCTCTTCATCAGCTCTATTTGGCACACATGGTGTCATAATACACACACCTGTACACACTCTAATAGTTGCACACCCACCTAGCAGTGCTGCTGAAGTGGTACCTGTACACGCCTCCCTCCACCTGCTCAGTTTTCTCAGGAGAAATTTCTGTCGTGCCATCCTTAAACCTAAACAGAATACCCGCAAGTCAGGCAAGTGAACCTCACACAGTCATGTAGAGTGCAGACATGTTGGCTGGCTGACTGCTAGGCCGTTGGCACTGGAGCTGTTGAGAACTACATGTAGTAGGAGAGTTACTTGCACACTATAACATCATATTACAGCATGCCCTGTACAGTATTAATAGTGGGGGCAACTCCTCCTGCTCTCACCCGTGATGAACCTCCACCCATGATAAATATGAATGGACCACCCATGATAACTATGAATGACCCATGATAAATATGAATGGGCCACCCATGATAAATATGGACCACCTAGCCCTAGCCCTAGCCCTAGCCCTAGGGCTAGGCCACCCATGATAAATATGAATGGACCACCCATGATAAATATGAATGGGCCACCCATGATAAATATGAATGGGCCACCCATGATAAATATGAATGGACCACCCATGATAACTATGAATGGGCCACCCATGATAAATATGAATGGGCCACCCATGATAAATATGAATGGACCACCCATGATAACTATGAATGGGCCACCCATGATAAATATGAATGGGCCACCCATGATAAATATGAATGGGCCACCCATGATAAATATGAATGGACCACCATGATAAATATGAATGGGCCACCCATGATAAATATGAATGGGCCACCCATGATAAATATGAATGGACCACCCATGATAAATATGAATGGACCACCCATGATAAATATGAATGGGCCACCCATGATAAATATGGACCACCCATGATAAATATGAATGGGCCACCCATGATAAATATGAATGGGCCACCCATGATAAATATGAATGGACCACCCATGATAACTATGAATGGGCCCACCCATGATAACTATGAAGGGGCCACCCATGATAAATATGAATGGGCACCCATGATAAATATGAAGGGGTCCCCCATAATAAATATGAATGGACCACCCATGATAAATATGAATGGGCCACCCATGATAAATATGAATGGACCACTCATGAAAAATATGAATGGACCACCCATGATAAATATGAACGGGCCACCCATGATAAATATGAATGGGCCACCCATGATAAATATGAATGGACCACCCATGAACCACCCATGATAAATATGAATGGGCCACCCATGATAAATATGAATGGACCACCCATGATAAATATGAATGGACCACCCATGATAAATATGAATGGACCACCCATGATAAATATGAATGGACCACCCATGATAAATATGAATGGACCACCCATGATAACTATGAATGACCCATGATAAATATGAATGGGCCACCCATGATAAATATGGACCACCTAGCCCTAGCCCTAGCCCTGGCCCTAGGGCTAGGCCACCCATGATAAATATGAATGGACCACCCATGATAACTATGAATGGGCCACCATGATAAATATGAATGGGCCACCCATGATAAATATGAATGGACCACCCATGATAACTATGAATGACCCATGATAAATATGAATGGGCCACCCATGATAAATATGGACCACCTAGCCCTAGCCCTAGCCCTAGCCCTAGGGCTAGGCCACCCATGATAAATATGAATGGACCACCCATGACTATGAATGGGCCACCCATGATAAATATGAATGGGCCACCCATGATAAATATGAATGGGCCACCCATGATAAATATGAATGGGCCACCCATGATAAATATGAATGGACCACCATGATAAATATGAATGGGCCACCCATGATAAATATGAATGGGCCACCCATGATAAATATGAATGGGCCACCCATGATAAATATGAATGGGCCACCCATGATAAATATGAATGGACCACCCATGATAAATATGAATGGACCACCCATGATAAATATGAATGGGCCACCCATGATAAATATGGACCACCCATGATAAATATGAATGGGCCACCCATGATAAATATGAATGGACCACCCATGATAACTATGAATGGGCCCACCCATGATAACTATGAAGGGGCCACCCATGATAAATATGAATGGGCACCCATGATAAATATGAAGGGGTCCCCCATAATAAATATGAATGGACCACCCATGATAAATATGAATGGGCCACCCATGATAAATATGAATGGACCACCCATGAACCACCCATGATAAATATGAATGGACCACCCATGATAACTATGAATGGGCCACCCATGATAAATATGAATGGACCACCCATGATAACTATGAATGGGCCACCCATGATAAATATGAATGGGCCACCCATGATAAATATGAATGGACCACCCATGATAACTATGAATGACCCATGATAAATATGAATGGGCCACCCATGATAAATATGGACCACCTAGCCCTAGCCCTAGCCCTAGCCCTAGGGCTAGGCCACCCATGATAAATATGAATGGACCACCCATGATAACTATGAATGGGCCACCTATGATAAATATGAATGGGCCACCCATGATAAATATGAATGGACCACCCATGATAACTATGAATGACCCATGATAAATATGAATGGGCCACCCATGATAAATATGAATGGGCCACCCATGATAACTATGAATGGGCCACCCATGATAAATATGAATGGGCCACCCATGATAAATATGAATGGGCCACCCATGATAAATATGAATGGACCACCATGATAAATATGAATGGGCCACCCATGATAAATATGAATGGGCCACCCATGATAAATATGAATGGACCACCCATGATAAATATGAATGGACCACCCATGATAAATATGAATGGGCCACCCATGATAAATATGAATGGACCACCCATGATAAATATGAATGGACCACCCATGATAAATATGAATGGGCCACCCATGATAAATATGGACCACCCATGATAAATATGAATGGGCCACCCATGATAAATATGAATGGACCACCCATGATAACTATGAATGGGCCCACCCATGATAACTATGAAGGGGCCACCCATGATAAATATGAATGGGCACCCATGATAAATATGAAGGGGTCCCCCATAATAAATATGAATGGACCACCCATGATAAATATGAATGGGCCACCCATGATAAATATGAATGGACCACCCATGAACCACCCATGATAAATATGAATGGGCCACCCATGATAAATATGAATGGACCACCCATGATAAATATGAATGGGCCACCCATGATAAATATGAATGGGCCACCCATGAACCACCCATGATAAATATGAATGGGCCACCCATGATAAATTTGAATGGACCACCCATGATAAATATGAATGGACCACCCATGATAACTATGAATGACCCATGATAAATATGAATGGGCCACCCATGATAAATATGAATGGACCACCCATGATAACTATGAATGGGCCACCCATGATAAATATGAATGGGCCACCCATGATAAATATGAATGGACCACCCATGATAACTATGAATGACCCATGATAAATATGGACCACCTAGCCCTAGCCCTAGCCCTAGCCCTAGGGCTAGGCCACCCATGATAAATATGAATGGACCACCCATGATAACTATGAATGGGCCACCCATGATAAATATGAATGGGCCACCCATGATAAATATGAATGGGCCACCCATGATAAATATGAATGGACCACCCATGATAACTATGAATGGGCCACCCATGATAAATATGAATGGGCCACCCATGATAAATATGAATGGGCCACCCATGATAAATATGAATGGACCACCCATGATAACTATGAATGGGCCACCCATGATAAATATGAATGGGCCACCCATGATAAATATGAATGGGCCACCCATGATAAATATGAATGGACCACCATGATAAATATGAATGGGCCACCCATGATAAATATGAATGGACCACCCATGATAAATATGAATGGACCACCCATGATAAATACGAATGGGCCACCCATGATAAATATGGACCACCCATGATAAATATGAATGGGCCACCCATGATAAATATGAATGGGCCACCCATGATAAATATGAATGGACCACCCATGAACCACCCATGATAAATATGAATGGGCCACCCATGATAAATATGAATGGACCACCCATGATAAATATGAATGGACCACCCATGATAAATATGAATGGACCACCCATGATAAATATGAATGGACCACCCATGATAAATATGAATGGACCACCCATGATAAATATGAATGGACCACCCATGATAAATATGAATGGGCCACCCATGATAAATATGAATGGACCACCCATGATAAATATGAATGGACCACCCATGATAAATATGAATGGAAGAGGTGAACTTATCCTCCTGCTTGCCTGTAGAAAGAACTTTGAACCTTCAAGGTAAACTACGGTTCCATCCAAAGTCGTCGTCCCCCCCCCCCCCCCACCTCCCTTGAAGGAGCTAGACACCCTCCATGTTTCAGCTGCCAGGTCACATGCATACATGAACATATAGTCACATATAGCATGACAATTCACTCACCGCATCATGATGGAGAGAGTGGCATCACTCACTTCACACATCACAACAATTTGCAGGGTGTGGCCAGCACTCTGCAACAACAGCGGCTTCGGAGATGCTCTGTAGGTCAAGACATATGCAGACAAGTCAGAAGGGGAGACACTGGTTGCCATGGCAAACTACGCTGATTTACGTGTTGAAAGAAAATGGAGCATTCTCAAACTTATGGCAGGACTGAGGGTAGATAGAGTAGATTCCTACACAAACACATGTGTGTGCGTGCATGCGTGAGAATGTGTATAGACCATTGGTTGAAAAAAGGTTGACCCAACCCCTTCAGAGGTATGTCCGCACCCACTCACCTGGCTCATCAAGACAGATGGAGCCTTCTCCACTGAGAACTAACTCAGTGCTGGCGCTGTTCATCAGATGGTAACTCTGAACGAACAACAACAAACACACTTTATCAGAAGACAATATGTTGGAGCACAACATATTTCAATACACCAACTTGAGAGCTCGAGGGCTCTGGTAAAGGGTTGCATACAACTACTTTCCCAATAATCAACTTGAAATTTACTCACTGGATGTTTCAGCTGATGCTCTAACCTTCTCAGGAATAGCGACATTACAGTTCATTATTGAGGAAGTCATTGTATCCACATTATGTCGAACTGAGAATAACTAGGCATCCATGCTTGAATATTCAATACATCAGTTTAGACACACAATTTCAAAGGCGCTTTACCCACTTATAAGCTAGCACACACCCAGGCTCACATTTCACGAGTGCTCACTGCATGTCAATTGCTTCTAAACAGGTAAAGGGTCATTGAGTGGATGTGGTATAATTTTAGCCCTGCTGTTTGTTACCAAGGCAACTGGAACATGTCTGCAACTAAAAGCTTGGCCTAACGTGCTTTTTCAGGAGGAAAGGAGAGTAATTAGTCACCTTTAAAGACTAAATGCTTACTATAAGAGTGTCATGGCTGACTTTAAACTGCATGTTGTAGCCAGTGTGCACAAGATGCACCGGCTGGGGGTTGCCCCTCTCAATGTCCAGCTCTAACTCTGAGGCATTCCAGCACCAGGCAGCATAGTTCAGACCCACTAGTCGCACAAAGAGAGATCATTTTAGTAGCCATTACAAACTTGCAACAGACCACCTCACCTTTTACTCGGCCTTGAAGAACACCACGGAGTTCAAATTTCGCTTCTTTCCCAATGATAGTGACCTACAGGAAGTGTCGTTTATTATAGACAGGAAGTGTCGTTATTATAGACAGGAAGTGTTACTGGAAGTGTGCATAACTAAAGGACAGGAAGCATCGATATTAAATGTTGGGGGGCTGAGGACAGGAAGTGTGCCATAACTAAAGGACAGGAAGCATCGATATTAAATGTTGGGGGGTTGAGGACAGGAAGTGTGTCCATAACTAAAGGACAGGAAGCCTCGATATTAAATGTTGGGGGGTTGAGGACAGGAGGTGTGGCATTACTAAAGCAGAGGAAGCTCGATATTAAATGTTGGGGGGTTGAGGACAGGAAGTGTGTCATAACTAAAGGACAGGAAGCATCGATATTAAATGTTGGGGGGTTGAGGACAGGAAGTGTGTCATAACTAAAGGACAGGAAGCATCGATATTAAATGTTGGGGGGTTGGGGACAGGAAGTGTGCCGTAACTAAAGGACAGGAAGCATCGATATTAAATGTTGGGGGGTTGAGGACAGGAAGTGTGGCATAACTAAAGGACAGGAAGCATCAATATTAAATGTTGGGGGGTTGAGGACAGGAAGTGTGCCGTAACTAAAGGACAGGAAGCATCGATATTAAATGTCGGGGGGTTGAGGACAGGAAGTGTGCCGTAACTAAAGGACAGGAAGCATCGATATTAAATGTCAGGGGGTTGAGGACAGGAAGTGTGTCATAACTAAAGGACAGGAAGCATCGATATTAAATGTTGGGGGGTTGAGGACAGGAAGTGTGTCATAACTAAAGGACAGGAAGCATCGATATTAAATGTTGGGGGGTTGAGGACAGGAAGTGTGCCATAGCTAAAGGACAGGAAGCATCGATATTAAATGTTGGGGGGTTGAGGACAGGAAGTGTGTCATAACTAAAGGACAGGAAGCATCGATATTAAATGTTGGGGGGTTGAGGACAGGAAGTGTGCCATAGCTAAAGGACAGGAAGCATCGATATTAAATGTTGGGGGGTTGAGGACAGGAAGTGTGTCATAACTAAAGGACAGGAAGCATCGATATTAAATGTTGGGGGGTTGTGGACAGGAAGTGTGTCATAACTAAAGGACAGGAAGCATCGATATTAAATGTTGGGGGGTTGTGGACAGGAAGTGTGCCATAACTAAAGGACAGGAAGCATCGATATTAAATGTTGGGGGGTTGAGGACAGGAAGTGTCATAACTAAAGGACAGGAAGCATCGATATTAAATGTTGGGGGGTTGTGGGCAGGAAGTGTGCATAACTAAAGCACAGGAAGCATCGATATTAAATGTTGGGGGGTTGAGGACAGGAAGTGTGGCATAACTAAAGGACAGGAAGCATCGATATTAAATGTTGGGGGGTTGAGGACAGGAAGTGTGGCATAACTAAAGGACAGGAAGCATCGATATTAAATGTTGGGGGGGTTAGGACAGGAAGTGTGTCATAACTAAAGGACAGGAAGTGTCATATTTTAAGGACAGGAAGTCAGTCATAACTAAAGGACAGCAAGTGTGCTGGACAGGAAGTGAGTAATATTTAAGGGACAGGAAGTGTCATAGCTAAGGGACAGGAAGTGTGTCATTATGGAGACTTGCACATAATTCAGCCACACCTACTTATGGCAGCAATAATTATGTCCCACAGGCAAGTGTATTGTTTTCCTCATGTTTGCTTCATGTGGGAGAGCTCAGACGCTGATTCAAGTGCAGAGGTGTTACCTACAACAGCTGGGAAGAAACAGGATCTAGGTGAGAAGGCTCCCTCCCTCCATGAAGCACACACGCTCACACCCATTCAGTGATACACCCGGAACATCTTCTTCCCCAAGACAAACAGTGAACCACTGCCTTGCAATGAGTTCTGAAGAACTAGCAGCAGCCTCACAGGTAAGCTCAGCACTGATGCTACTTGTACTGTCCACAGGTGAGCTCAGCACTGATGCTACTTGTACTGTCCACAGGTGAGCTCAGCACTGATGCTACTTGTACTGTCCACAGCACTGATGCTACTTGTACTGTCCACAGGTGAGCTCAGCACTGATGCTACTTGTACTGTCCACAGGTGAGCTCAGCACTGATGCTACTTGTACTGTCCACAGGTGAGCTCAGCACTGATGCTACTTGCAATGTCCACAGGTGAGCTCAGCACTGATGCTACTTGTACTGTCCACAGGTGAGCTCAGCACTGATGCTACTTGCAATGTCCACAGGTGAGCTCAGCACTGATGCTACTTGTACTGTCCACAGGTGAGCTCAGCACTGATGCTACTTGCAATGTCCACAGGTGAGCTCAGCACTGATGCTACTTGCAATGTCCACAGGTGAGCTCAGCACTGATGCTACTTGTACTGTCCACAGGTGAGCTCAGCACTGATGCTACTTGCAATGTCCACAGGTGAGCTCAGCACTGATGCTACTTGTACTGTCCACAGGTGAGCTCAGCACTGATGCTACTTGTACTGTCCACTGGTGAGCTAAGCACTGATGCTACTTGTACTGTCCACAGGTGAGCTCAGCACTGATGCTACTTGTACTGTCCACAGGTGAGCTCAGCACTGATGCTACTTGTACTGTCCACAGGTGAGCTCAGCACTGATGCTACTTGTACTGTCCACAGGTGAGCACTGATGCTACTTGCAATGTCCACAGGTGACCTCAGCACTGATGCTACTTGCAATGTCCACAGGTGAGCTCAGCACTGATGCTACTTGTACTGTCCACAGGTGAGCCCAGCACTGATGCTACTTGTACTGTCCACAGGTGAGCTCAGCACTGATGCTACTTGTACTGTCCACAGCTCAGCACTGATGCTACTTGTACTGTCCACAGGTGAGCTCAGCACTGATGCTACTTGTACTGTCCACAGGTGAGCTCAGTACTGATGCTACTTGTACTGTCCACAGGTAAGCTCGGCACTGATGCTACTTGTACTGTCCACAGGTGAGCTCAGCACTGATGCTACTTGTACTGTCCACAGGTGAGCTCAGCACGATGCTACTTGCAATGTCCACAGGTGAGCTCAGCACTGATGCTACTTGTACTGTCCACAGGTGAGCTCAGCACTGATGCTACTGGCAATGTCCACAGATGAGCTCAGTACTGATGCTATTTGTACTGTCCACAGGTGAGCTCAGCACTGATGCTACTTGTACTGTCCACAGGTGAGCTCAGCACTGATGCTACTTGTACTGTCCACAGGTGAGCTCAGCACTGATGCTACTTGTACTGTCCACAGGTGAGCTCAGCACTGATGCTACTTGCAATGTCCACAGGTGAGCTCAGCACTGATGCTACTTGTACTGTCCACAGGTGAGCTCAGCACTGATGCTACTTGTACTGTCCACAGGTGAGCTCAGCACTGATGCTACTTGTACTGTCCACAGGTGACCTCAGCACTGATGCTACTTGTACTGTCCACAGGTGAGCTCAGCACTGATGCTACTTGCAATGTCCACAGGTGACCTCAGTACTGATGCTACTTGCAATGTCCACAGGTGAGCTCAGCACTGATGCTACTTGTACTGTCCACAGGTGAGCTCAGCACTGATGCTACTTGCAATGTCCACAGGTGAGCTCAGCACTGATGCTACTTGCAATGTCCACAGGTGAGCTCAGCACTGATGCTACTTGTACTGTCCACAGGTGAGCTCAGCACTGATGCTACTTGTACTGTCCACAGGTGAGCTCAGCAATGATGCTACTTGTACTGTCCACAGGTGAGCTCAGCACTGATGCTACTTGTACTGTCCACAGGTGAGCTCAGCACTGATGCTACTTGTACTGTCCACAGGTGAGCTCAGCACTGATGCTACTTGTACTGTCCACAGGTGAGCTCAGCACTGATGCTACTTGCAATGTCCACAGGTGAGCTCAGCACTGATGCTACTTGTACTGTCCACAGGTGAGCTCAGCACTGATGCTACTTGTACTGTCCACAGGTGACCTCAGCACTGATGCTACTTGCAATGTCCACAGGTGAGCTCAGCACTGATGCTACTTGTATTGTCCACAGGTGAGCTCAGCACTGATGCTACTTGTACTGTCCACAGGTGAGCTCAGCACTGATGCTACTTGTACTGTCCACAGGTGAGCTCAGCACTGATGCTACTTGCAATGTCCACAGGTGAGCTCAGCACTGATGCTACTTGCAATGTCCACAGGTGAGCTCAGCACTGATGCTACTTGTAATGTCCACAGGTGAGCTCAGCACTGATGCTACTTTTACTGTCCACAGGTGAGCTCAGCACTGATGCTACTTGTACTGTCCACAGGTAAGCTCAGCACTGATGCTACTTGTACTGTCCACAGGTGAGCTCAGCACTGATGCTACTTGTACTGTCCACAGGTGAGCTCAGCACTGATGCTACTTGTACTGTCCACAGGTGAGCTCAGCACTGATGCTCTCCACAGGTGAGCTCAGCACTGATGCTACTTGTACTGTCCACAGGTGAGCTCAGCACTGATGCTACTTGTACTGTCCACAGGTGAGCTCAGCACTGATGCTACTTGCAATGTCCACAGGTGAGCTCAGCACTGATGCTACTTGCAGTGTCCACAGGTGAGCTCAGCACTGATGCTACTTGCAATGTCCACAGGTGAGCTCAGCACTGATGCTACTTGTACTGTCCACAGGTAAGCTCAGCACTGATGCTACTTGTACTGTCCACAGGTGAGCTCAGCACTGATGCTACTTGTACTGTCCACAGGTAAGCTCAGCACTGATGCTACTTGTACTGTCCACAGGTGAGCTCAGCACTGATGCTACTTGCAATGTCCACAGGTAAGCTCAGCACTGATGCTACTTGTACTGTCCACAGGTGAGCTCAGCACTGATGCTACTTGCAATGTCCACAGGTGAGCTCAGCACTGATGCTACTTGTACTGTCCACAGGTGAGCTCAGCACTGATGCTACTTGCAATGTCCACAGGTGAGCTCAGCACTGATGCTACTTGTACTGTCCACAGGTGAGCTCAGCACTGATGCTACTTGTACTGTCCACAGGTGAGCTCAGCACTGATGCTACTTGTACTGTCCACAGGTACTGATGCTACTTGTACTATCCACAGGTGACCTCAGCACTGATGCTACTTGCAATGTCCACAGGTGAGCTCAGCACTGATGCTACTTGTAATGTCCACAGGTGAGCTCAGCACTGATGCTACTTGTACTCTCCATTACTGCTCAACCGTTTGCGTGAACACGAAAAATATATCAGAGTGTAGCAAATTTTGTGAGCTTTCCAGCCTCTAATTTGGTCCAGATATATAGTAGAGATGGTATAATGCTCGTGCAATGCTCGGGCTTCATCAAGAATCACGAACAACAGTACATTTTCCTATGGGGCATAGAATTAATGCTACCATAAGTAGGCATGGCTAAATGCAGTGACGTAATAATGCAAGCCACCCGGACAAAGTGTCTTCATTAAAGGGCAGGAAGTGGCATAATCGGGCAGGAAGTGTCATTTAACACTCCCATCAGATTGACCATACCAAGTAAAAAATTCACCCAAGTCCCTAGCAACCATATATTATGGGATAGCTCCATTGTGATAAATAGCGTGGTCAGGTTCTGTAACACATGCTGACCACATATGAATATCATTATCTAAATTTTAGAACATTATTTTTGCTCACAAACACTCGGCAATCATTTGTTTGATAAATACAAACATGTAGGGCTATAAGCAGCTATATATGGTATTATAGACGAAGGAAGCACATTACGTCACTATAACAATATCCCCAACATAATATTACATGTATTGAATTTTTTGCATATATACATTTTGTTGATGTGTATTCTGTCCTTATTCAACAGCACAGCAGCCAGGCCTCACTCTGTGCAGCCAGGTGCCACACCTATGAATATGATTATACTTGCTACATGTGATATGTTTATAATGCTGATGGGTTTGTACATAATTATATGTTGAGTTGTGGAGGGGGTGGACAACAAAGCAAAAGAGAAGCTACTCCTCCAGCACCATCATCCATCTCCAAACCTATATACACGAAGTATGATTTCAGCTAAACAAGTCCCAGGATATATTGAGAAGCTATAGCTAAAGGCACTACCCGCAGTTTACCCGGGAAAATAACTACTGCCCTCAAGCAGGCTAATACACTAGAGCTAGATCATATTTACAAACCTGAGAAGTCTTCTTAGCTATGCCTTCCTCGTCATAGATTACTGTTGTGACCATCCTAAGTCTCACCCAAGTCCCAAAATCATTTCTTTTGATAGATTCCTCTTTAGATGAGCCAAGAGTACTGCCTGTCTCTAGAAAAATGACTTCAGCTAGTTGTTGCCTCGTCATTTTTTGGTCGTCAAAACATCGAGCGGTCCGAGTTTCAAGATCCCCCGCCCCCCCTCTTAGTTACTGGAAAGTAATGCACTTCAAATTACATAGAGCAGGAAATAAGCTATTTTACGACATAAAAGTTATTACACATAAACGATAGCATACATGTTCATTTGATCGACAAAACCCAGAGCCCCATACGACACTGTTGATGGTGAGCAGGTTAAAGGGCAGGGAGTCTGTCATATTTAAAGGACAGGAAGTGTGTCATATTTAAAAGGAGAGGAAGTGTGTCATATTTAAAGGACAGGAAGTGTGTCATTTAAAAGGTGTCATATTTAAAGGACAGGAAGTGTGTCATATTTAAATATTTAAAAGGAGAGGAAGTGTGTCATATTTAGTGTCATATTTAAAGGACAGGAAGTGTGTCATATTTAAAGGACAGGAAGTGTGTCATATTTAAAAGGAGAGGAAGTGTGTCATATTTAAAGGACAGGAAGTGTGTCATATTTAAAGGACAGGAAGTGTGTCATTTAAAGGACAGGAAGTGTGTCATATTTAAAGGACAGGAAGTGCATCTTATTTAAATGGAAGGAAGTGTGTCATATTTAAAGGACAGTGAGTGTGTCATATATAAAGGGAAGGAAGTGTGTCATATTTAAAGGACAGGAAGTGTGTCATATTTAAAGGGAAGGAAGTGTCATATTTAAAGGACAGGAAGTGTGTCATATCTAAAGGGAAGGAAGTGTGTCATATTTAAAGGACAGGAAGTGTGTCATATTTAAAGGACAGGAAGTGTCATATCTAAAGGGAAGGAAGTGTGTCATATTTAAAGGACAGGAAGTGTGTCATATTTAAAGGACAGGAAGTGTGTCATATTGAAATGACAGGAAGTGTGTCATATTTAAAGGACAGGAAGTGTGTCATATTTAAAGGACAGGAAGTGTGTCATATTTAAAGGACAGGAAGTGTCATATTTAAAGGACAGGAAGTGTGTCATTTAAAGGGAAGGAAGTGTCATTTAAAGGGAAGGAAGTGTGTCATATTTAAAGGTGAGGAAGTGTGTCATATTTAAAGGACAGGAAGTGTGTCGTATTAAAAGGACAGGAAGTGTCACATTTAAAGGGAAGGAAGTGTCATTTAGAGGACAGGAAGTGTCATATTTAAAGGGAAGGAAGTGTGTCATATTTAAAGGGAAGGAAGTGTGTCATATTTAAAGGACAGGAAGTGTCATATTTAAAAGGGAGGAAGTGTGTCATATTTAAAGGACAGGAAGTGTGTCATATTTAAAGGGAAGGAAGTGTCATATTTAAAGGACAGGAAGTGTGTCATATTTAAAGGGAAGGAAGTGTCATATTTAAAGGACAGGAAGTGTGTCATATTTAAAGGGAAGGAAGTGTGTCAGATTTAAAGGGAAGGAAGTGTCATATTTAAAGGACAGGAAGTGTCATATTTAAAAGGGAGGAAGTGTGTCATATTTAAAGGACAGGAAGTGTGTCATATTTAAAAGGGAGGAAGTGTGTCATATTTAAAGGACAGGAAGTGTGTCATATTTAAAGGGAAGGAAGTGTGTCATATTTAAAGGGAAGGAAGTGTGTCATTTAAAAGGATAGGAAGTGTGTCATATTTAAAAGGACAGGAAGTGTGTCATATTTAAAAGGGAGGAAGTGTGTCATATTTAAAGGACAGGAAGTGTGTCATATTTAAAGGGAAGGAAGTGTGTCATATTTAAAGGGAACGAAGTGTGTCATATTTAAAAGGGAGGAAGTGTGTCATATTTAAATGACAGGAAGTGTGTCATATTGAAAGGTCAGGAAGTGTGTCATTTAAAGGGAAGGAAGTGTGTCATATTTAAAGGGAAGGAAGTGTGTCATATTTAAAGGACAGGAAGTGTGTCATATTTAAAGGACAGGAAGTGTGTCATATTTAAAGGACAGGGAGTCTGTCATATCTAAAGGGAAGGAGGTGTCATTGTGGGAGGGAACTATCACATGATCAAGTAAGGAACCTTCCCATGCCAACAAGGTTCACTGTATACAGTACATGTAAAGTAATGAGGGGCTCGGCTGAGGTATACGTGACCACGTCCCATCCCAAGATAACTGAGGGGCTCGGCTGGCGGATACGTGACCCCACCCCCTCCCAAGATAACTGCATAGTCAGAGGCATATCTTAGAGAGGTCTAATACACACTAGGGCTAGGGCTAGGGCTACCCGGGAGAATCCAATCCATGTATGGGCAGGATGAAGAACAGCAAATAAGGGTGTGTCATACACTGTACACCACAAAATCCACGAATATTTCCCACGGATCCTTCCATTAGTTACCAGCTGCTAATATTAAGCCTCATCCCTCTAAACAGCAATACAGGAGGTGGGAAGCTCCGCTCACCTCCAGTATAAAAGCCTGCCATACTGTACCTGTGCCACAAGCTCCTGCTTCATGTCTGAACTTCTCAACAGCTTGACTGAGAGCGCCTTAGGGCAATCCTCTATACACAACGACAACAACATGTTCTATTAGTACTACTACTACTACTATGCTGTTAGTGCTACTATTACTACTACTGCTATTATTATGCTATGACTACTACTATTACTACTACTACTACACTAGTACTACTGCTACTATTACTACTACTATTATGCTATTACTATTACTATCACTACTACTACTATGTTGTTACTACTACTATTATTACTACTACTACTATTATTACTACTACTACTGCTATTATTATGCTATGGCTACTACTATTACTACTACTACTACACTAGTACTACTGCTACTATTACTACTAGTTTATGCTATTACTATTACTATCACTACTACTACTACTACTACTACTACTACTACTACCTTTATTAAATGAGCAGCTACACAAGGTGCTGGCTCTCACTGCACCTACCGATACACTCAACAGTGCCGTATACGTGGGCCAAGGACTGCGAGAACTTGATTTTGTCCATGATGGGTGTGTCCAACATGGGGACCAGCTGCTTGTCAGGCAATATTAGCAAGCCCCTCCCAGCATCAGCAGCAGTGACTACCACCTGCAGTGCACAATTAAGATCACCATAACAACCACCAGTGACAATATAACTACGTAGCCGGGGAGCTCTTAGCTCCACCTCAACTAGAGGGCACTCATCTGCAGCCTATGCTTGCTGCATGAGGCTAGCCAGCAACTAGAGGGCACTCATCTGCAGCCTATGCTTGCTGCATGAGGCTAGCCAGCAACTAGAGGGCACTCATCTGCAGCCTATGCTTGCTGCATGAGGCTAGCCAGCAACTAGAGGGCACTCATCTGCAGCCTATGCTTGCTGCATGAGGCTAGCCAGCAACTAGAGGAGACTCATCTGCAGCCTATGCTTGATGCATGAGGCTAGCCAGCAACTAGAGGAGACTCATCTGCAGCCTATGCTTGCTGCATGAGGCTAGCCAGCAACTAGAGGAGACTCATCTGCAGCCTATGCTTGCTGCATGAGGCTAGCCAGCAACTAGAGGAGACTCATCTGCAGCCCTATGCTTGCTGCATGAGGCTAGCCAGCAACTAGAGGAGACTCATCTGCAGCCCTATGCTTGCTGCATGAGGCTAGCCAGCAACTAGAGGAGACTCACCTGCAGCCTATGCTTGCTTAGCCAGCAACTAGAGGAGACTCATCTTCAGCCTATGCTTGCTGCATGAGGCTAGCCAGCAAGTCATCTGACTGCCCCTAAATCAGAGGAGGAAGCAGCTGGAATAGTCTGTCCTAAAACCCACCCAGGAGGCTACAAGTTCACTCACTTTCAAGGGGAAATGCCTGAACTAGAGATATAAATAAATTATATATTAGCCATTGAGAACCTAACACCCTCAGAGCAGCCGCCCAGAGGCACATCTTGTGCTGGCCAATCATCTGCAGCCACACAATTCAGTTTATGTGCAGCATAAATAAGATACTACTACTACTACTACTACTACTACTACTACTACTACTACTACTACTACTACTACTACTACTACTATTATAAGTACTACAAAACCTTCTCAATAATCAACTTGAAATTGTATTCTCTCAACGTTTCGACTACATGCTGTAGCCTTCATCAGATGAATATTATGTCAACTGAGAGTTCATTGAAGTTTACTATTATACTATTACTACTCCTCCTACTACTACTATTACACTACTCCTACTATTACTACTACTACTACTCCTATTACTACTACTACTACACTACTCCTACTACTACTATTGCTACTACTTCTGCTACTACTACTCCTCCTCCTCCTACTACTACTGCTGCTACTACTACTAACAACATTATTCTGCTACCATTACTACTGTACTACTACTAGGTTAATTAGAAAACGCAGTACGGCTGTGTTATATAAATCTGTTCTAGTTATATCGAGTTAGTAAGGCGAGTTAGTAAGGATCTACATGTACATATATAGCATGCTATGAATGTGTTCTACAGTAGTTACATAATTATATAGAGTTAGTATGCTATGAATATGTTCTACAGTAGTTATATAATTATATAGAGTTAGTATGCTATGAATGTGTTCTAGTCATATAGAGTTAGTAGGGATATACATGTAGAGCCTGCTATGACTAACCAACCTTCATCACATATTCTCCCAGAGGCAAAAACAAGCAAAATTCACCGCTTTCGATGCTTGTTGTAGCCATAGCAACAAAATGAGGGTCAGAGTCCGAAGTTGTGACTTCTACTCTCCGAGCCAACTATTTCAACAATGAACAACAACAATTATTAATATAATACAGATGCCAGAGGGTGTGGCTTGAGTGAAGAAGATGGTTCCAGTGATTTTGACGGACCTATGATTATTTCTAGGAGAGGGGAGGAGTATCAAGTCATGGGGAGGGGTCTCATCTTGTGTGTGTGTATGGGGGGGGGGGGGGGGGGGGAGCGACCTCGTGCATAGAGGAGGGGTCTCAGCTTGTTGGGGATAAGATGGGAGGGGCTTCAGCTCAATTGAAAACTAACTTTTCCAGATGCAGAAGTCGGGACAGTCTCTAACACATCACCGCACACCAAATACCTGTGGGAGGTCAAGGTACACAACCAATGAGAGCAGAAATACCTGTGGGAGGTCAAGGTACACAACCAATGAGAGCAGCTGCTTATTGGTCCTGGGATGTAGCTGTCTGCTATTTTAAAAAGTGGGTCAAACTAAACTAATAGGGAATATGCTTGCACTTCTTAATAAAGTGCACCCTGCAGCTGCTCTATCGACACACCTGCTGTACCAGGGGTTCATACAGGATTTACAGTTTTGGGGGGGGGGGGGACTCAAAATGTTTGGCGTTTACGTGATGGGCGTGCGTAAGCAAGGCCCAAGTAGGGGGGGGGGGGGGGGTTGGGGGCGTTTTTTGGGGCAAAATCGATGCTCTCAGAGATTCTGAGACATCTTGAGGGTACTTTCCTATAGTTAAAGTACTAGCACATGGACAGAACATTCTAGATTATGACCCAGTTGCATCTTGCCACAGAATCTAATGACACAGTTGCATCTTGCCGCAGAATCTACACTATTATAATTAGGAAAGCTAACCATAGAATAATAGCACATGGACAGAACATTCTAGATTAACACATGATTGAACTGTGACACAGAATATTCTAGATTTATTCACAATTTTGTATATAAAGAGCAAATGCTTCAGCTAGTAGCATTCTGCAACTAAATACGACCCAGAGAAATACAAACCTACACAAATGGACCTCAGGAACTTTTTTACCAGAAAGCGAGTGCGTGCTGGGTCTAGTAGAGATTCTGAGGACGACGAAGATGTAGTTCCAACTACGTCGACTAGTGATGCCTTGACTTCCACCAATTACGAAGCATCAGTATGTAGATCAGTGTGTTCCAAAGCGCAGAAGAGGAAATTCTACAAAGCCAGGCTTAGCTACAAGAAGGAGTGGGAGCAGAAATATCCTTGGGTGTACTGCGATGATCCTAAGCAGGGCATGTTCTGAAAGCTCTGCCAGAAGCGAGGAAATGCACCTTCTACAGCCAGGGGTGCATGGACCACTTGGGGAATTCAGGATTGGAATCACGCTACTGAACAACTCAAGGAACACAGCCAGTCAAAATGGCACAGAGATGCTGTTATATGCTTGAATGGCAGAACAAGGAAAGGAACAGAGTGTCCTACAACTGCAATGTTTAGCAGCTGCTAAGGAGGCTGAAGAAAGGAGAGCAAAGAACAGAAACATAGTGCTTAAGCTTTTGAGATCGATATATTTTCTTCCAAAAATCGCCTGCCCCTTACAACCACATTCGATCCCCTGGTCCAGTTGCAAATTGCAAATGGAGATGAACTTCTCCAGCAACATGTCAAAGAGGGGGCACAAAATACTCAGTACACATCCAAATTTTCTGCAGTGATGCTTTTAGGGGCCATCAATAGCTGGCTAGATAGGAAGCTAATTGAGAGCTTAAAATCAAGCCCATACTTCTCTGTGTTAGCTGATGAGTGTGTAGATATTAGTACTACAGAAGAGCTATCCATCTGTTGTCGGTGGATTGTAAATGGAAAACCAGAGGAGCACTTCCTTACAGTGCTCCACATATGTGCCCGAGATGCTGCTACCATTTCAGATGCAATCAGCTCCTTCCTTGAGTCAAAGAACCTGTACTATCGTAAACTAATAGGCCAAGGTTATGATGGAGCAGCCACCTTTGCCGGAGAACGCAATGGAGTTCAAAAAAGGATGCGAACTCTAGCTGCACATTCCTTTTACATCCACTGTGCCTGCCACAGGCTTCAACTAGCAAGCATGCAAGCTGCTAACAGTGTCCCAGAGATCAAGAAGATGTTTGGAACTATGGGAAATATATGGAAGCTCTTCTTCTATTCACCCAAGAAAGCAGAATCTCTCAAAGTAGTCCAGTCTGTCCTCAAGCTACCTGAGCTTAAGATTGTGAAGCCTAGTGATACCAGATGGCTCTCACACGAACGCTGTGTGTGTACGGGCTATTTACCGAGAGCTTCCTGCCCTTATCGTCACCCTACAACAGCTGTATGAGACATCAGGTGATGCTGAAGCATACGGTATTGGTGCTCTCCTTGCTACTTACACTGGAGTTGCTATTATCGTGTTCCTGTCAGAAGTTCAGGATATCCTGGCAAGGATGAATGTTTCGATGCAAAGAAAGCTACTCGATTTGAGCAGGTTACCGTTACTTATGAAAATCACGACGGATCAACTCGAGCATCTAAAGGACGAAAGAAGTGAGTGGTTCGGTTCAGTCGAGTCTGAAATATCTCTGTTGAAGGAAAAACACGATATCATACTCAGCACACCTGCTGTGCAGTGTGTCCTGCAGCTGCTGTATCAACACACCTGCTGTGCAGTGTGTCCTGCAGCTGCCCTATCAACACACCTGCTGTGCAGTGTGTCCTGCAGCTGCCCTATCAACACACCTGCTGTGCAGTGTGTCCTGCAGCTGCCCTATCAACACACCTGCTGTGCAGTGTGTCCTGCAGCTGCCCTATCAACACACCTGCTGTGCAGTGTGTCCTGCACTGTGCAGTGTGTCCTGCAGCTGCTGTATCAACACACCTGCTGTGCAGTGTGTCCTGCAGCTGCTGTGCAGTGTGTCCTGCAGCTGCCCTGTCAACACACCTGCTGTGTAGTGTGTCCTGAAGCTGCCCTATCAACACACCTGCTGTGCAGTGTGTCCTGCAGCTGCCCTATCAACACACCTGATGTGCAGTGTGTCCTGCAGCTGCCCTATCAACACACCTGCTGTGCAGTGTGTCCTGCTCTATCAAGCTTACTTGTCTGGTGCCATGGGTGACAGAGTTGGGGAGGATGGAGAGATATGGACCTCACGAGTCTCAAACTGCAGCCGTGCTGCCTCGACCTGCAACAAAAATAAATAAATTCTCACTTTATACAAGAGAAAAGATTGTAATGCACTACTGCAGAATAAACAGTAGGGAACACTGAAACACCCTCTACATGTACATGTGTGCTATTACACAAGCTAAAGTATAGTGTACTTCACTATGCACTAACTCTGTACAGTACATAAGCTAAAGTATAGTGTACTTCACTATGCACTAACTCTGTACAGTACATAAGCTAAAGTATAGTGTACTTCACTATAGATTCAGATTAGAGTCTAGACATAACCTTGAGGAGGTAAGTGCCCGAGGTGACGTTCAGCAGGCTGTACCGGCCTTCAGCATTGGTGACTGTGCTGTGATGGTCCCCCAGGTAGACGCGAGCTCCTGGCACAGGAGACTCCTGTGGAAACAAGAGTAGACAATGTAATGTGTGGAGGGAGCCACAGCAGCCGCAGATCACCTGACGTGTGGATACCACTTGCCCGGTCACAGAGAACCCCTGCACTTCAAAAGGAGGCTGCAATGGAAGATGAAGGTACAGATAATGAAGTGCTCTTCAAGTCAGACATTTGCTGCCATTGTTTGAGATGCAATTGAGATGCTTTCTAATGCAGGGTTTTTAAACCACTGCCTTCCTTGGCAACAGACAGGCTGCTTTCTAATGCAGGGTTTTTAAACCACTGCCTTGCTTGGCAACAGACAGGCTGCTTTCTAATGCAGGGTTTTTAAACCACTGCCTTGCTTGGCAACAGACAGGCTGCTTTCTAATGCAGGGTTTTTAAACCACTGCCTTGCTTGGCAACAGACAGGCTGCTTTCTAATGCAGGGTTTTTAAACCACTGCCTTGCTTGGCAACAGAGAGGCTGCTTTCTAATGCATGGTTTTTAAAACCACTGCCTTGCTTGGCAACAGAGAGGCTGCTTTCTAATGCATGGTTTTTAAACCACTGCCTTGCTTGGCAACAGGCTAGTGTGATATCGCAGCACTTGGATGAGTGACCATGTGCAAAATGGCACGAGCCACTGATGACACTCACACAGACACATGAGGAGGACAGGACACCCTTTACCAGCCTCGACTTTGTTGGCGCTTGTGTTGTGGCTAGCCATCTTTTACTAAGTTGTGTATGGGAATGGGACATCATGTGTAATGCTTAATGGGAACGGGACAGCAAATGTGTGTCTAATGGGAATGGAATGGGACATGTAAGCCAAATGGAATGATATGTGAGGTCAAAGTTGAGAAGGTCAGTGCTCTACGCAGCATTACATTATCTCTATCTTGCCTCCATTACACTGAGAGTTGCCATTCCCTCCGCTTCTATTCACTCGCCAACTTTTACCTCTAATAACTCACTGACTCTAATAACTCACTGATAATAGAAATAGTGTCTCTAATTGTCTCTAATAGTTCACTAATAATTTATGCTATTGGAACTACTGCCTCTATTTAAGTCACAGTCAATAGAACTATTGCCTCCAATAAATTATTGTTAATATTTAGAACAGTTGACTCTCTGTTAATAATTTATTCACAGATAACAGAACTGTTGTCTCTAATAATTCACTGCTAATAAAAGTAATATCTCATTAATCCACTGACAGAACTATTGTCCCCAAATCACTGTTAATAGGACTGTTATCTCTAATAATTCAGTTAATAGCTTCTCTAATAACTCACTGATAATAAAACGGAGTCATTGGAGACAGTAAATTTGAGTTCGGTAGGATGAACTTCGAACTGAAGTTGATCTTGCTGGTAATATGGAACCTCAAGACAAAATATAAAATACAATAACAACAACAACAAGAATATATCAAAACATTAAAATTAAATAACTATTCATCGAGGGGGAAGGTGATAGAATGGGAAGAGAGAGGGGGGAGGGGGGAAGAGAGGGGGAGCTGGCAGCCATCTTAGTGGCACTTACAATCAAGTATGATGCGGGAGGTAAGGGGTGGAAGATGAAGGTCCCTCCCTCGTCAGAGGATGTGCTGCAAAGTGGCGGACTCTGATGAAGAGCAGGATTCCTGCTGGACTCCACTTCATCATTGGAGCAGTTCACCTGCAGAATTTGGAAGGACCACATCTGCTAAATATGCTGAAGGACACAGAAAATAAAAAAATTAAAAAATTAAAAATAAATATAAAAATAAAAATAGGGATTCGCCCCTCCTTTTACCAAAAGCACGTCCATACCCCCCCCCCCCCCCCCCCCCCCCGCTGTCTAGCCTACCCAGGGCTCGGTGCAGCACATAAAGATTCTCTTGATAAAGTATCTCACGGAGACTGCAGCTCTACTCTGTGGGTGGAGTCCCAGCGTAACTACAAACACTCTAGAGCAGAAGTCAGTGCAGGCATCAAATTAAATGCAGCTAGTGTGAGTCATTAAATTACAGCTAGTGTCAGTAAATTACAGCTAGTGTGAGTCAGTAAATTACAGCTAGTGAGTCAGTAAATTACAGCTAGTGTGAGTCAGTAAATTACAGCTAGTGTGAGTCATTAAATTACAGCTAGTGTGAGTCAGTAAATTACAGCTAGTGTGAGTCAGTAAATTACATCTAGTGTGAGTCAGTAAATTACAGCTAGTGTCAGTAAATTACAGCTAGTGTGAGTCAGTAAATTACAGCTAGCGTGAGTCAGTAAATTACAGCTAGTGTGAGTCAGTAAATTACAGCTAGTGTGAGTCAGTAAATTACAGCTAGTGTGAGTCAGTAAATTACAGCTAGAGTGAGTCAGTAAATTACAGCTATTGAGTCAGTAAATTACAGCTAGTGTGAGTCAGTAAATTACAGCTAGTTTGAGTCAGTAAATTACAGCTAGTGTGAGTCAGTAAATTACAGCTAGCGTGAGTCAGTAGATTACAGCTAGTGTGAGTCAGTAAATTACAGCTAGTGTGAGTCAGTAAATTACAGCTAGCGTGAGTCAGTAAATTACAGCTAGCGTGAGTCAGTAAATTACAGCTAGTGTGAGTCAGTAAATTACAGCTAGTGTGAGTCAGTAAATTACAGCTAGTGTGAGTCAGTAAATTACAGCTAGTGTGAGTCAGTAAATTATAGCTAGTGCGAGTCAGTAAATTATAGCTAGTGTGAGTCAGTAAATTACAGCTAGCGTGAGTCAGTAAATTACAGCTAGTGCGAGTCAGTAAATTACAGCTAGCGTGAGTAAATTACAGCTAGCGTGAGTCAGTCAATTCCAGCTATTTATGACGTCAGCAAATTTTGGCTATAATGACATCATATGATAAGATTGCAGCCGAATAAAAAGTAGAAACACTCCCCTGTTTTGCTGGACGAGTATATTCAATGTGCATGTACACAGCTATTTGGGACAACATTTCGTGACTTTCCGGTGTCACTAGCTTAGCTGTAAACTGTCCAGTAGCAAGCCTTCTAGCAACACTCTTCTCCCTTTTATTATCCTATGCTATTACACAGTGTCTCAGCCATGGGTAAGTGGATTAATCTCTGTATTATCCTATGCTATTATACAGTGTCTCAGCCATGGATAAGTGGATTAATCTCTGTATTATCCTATGCTATTATACACTGTCTCAGCCATGGATGAGTGGATTAATCTCTGTATTATCCTATGCTATTATACAGTGCCTCAGCCATGGATAAGTGGATTAATCTCTGTATTATCCTATGCTATTATACAGTGTCTCAGCCATGGGTAAGTGGATTAATCTCTGTATTATCCTATGCTATTATACAGTGTCTCAGCCAGCCATGGATAAGTGGATTAATCTCTGTATTATCCTATGCTATTATACAGTGTCTCAGCCATGGATAAGTGGATTAATCTCTGTATTATCCTATGCTATTATACAGTGTCTCAGCCATGGATAAGTGGATTAATCTCTGTATTATCCTATGCTATTATACAGTGTCTCAGCCATGGATAAGTGGATTAATCTCTGTATTATCCTATGCTATTATACAGTGTCTCAGCCATGGGTAAGTGGATTAATCTCTGTATTATCCTATGCTATTATACAGTGTCTCAGTCATGGATAAGTGGATTAATCTCTGTATTATCCTATGCTATTATACAGTGCCTCAGCCATGGGTAAGTGGATTAATCTCTGTATTATCCTATGCTATTATACAGTGTCTCAGCCATGGGTAAGTGGATTAATCTCTGTATTATCCTATGCTATTATACAGTGTCTCAGTCATGGATAAGTGGATTAATCTCTGTATTATCCTATGCTATTATACAGTGTCTCAGCCATGGATAAGTGGATTAATCTCTGTATTATCCTATGCTATTATACAGTGTCTCAGCCATGGATAAGTGGATTAATCTCTGTATTATCCTATGCTATTATACAGTGTCTCAGCCATGGATAAGTGGATTAATCTCTGTATTATCCTATGCTATTATACAGTGTCTCAGCCATGGATAAGTGGATTAATCTCTGTATTATCCTATGCTATTATACAGTGTCTCAGCCATGGATAAGTGGATTAATCTCTGTATTATCCTATGCTATTATACAGTGACTCAGCCATGGATAAGTGGATTAATCTCTGTATTATCCTATGCTATTATACAGTGCCTCAGCCATGGATAAGTGGATTAATCTCTGTATTATCCTATGCTATTATACAGTGTCTCAGCCATGGATAAGTGGATTAATATCTGTATTATCCTATGCTATTACACAGTGTCTCAGCCATGGATAAGTGGATTAATCTCTGTATTATCCTATGCTATTATACAGTGTCTCAGTCATGGATAAGTGGATTAATCTCTGTATTATCCTATGCTATTATACAGTGTCTCAGCGATGGGTAAGTGGATTAATCTCTGTATTATCCTATGCTATTATACAGTGTCTCAGCCATGGATAAGTGGATTAATCTCTGTATTATCCTATGCTATTATACAGTGTCTCAGCCATGGATAAGTGGATTAATCTCTGTATTATCCTATGCTATTATACAGTGTCTCAACCATGGATAAGTAGATTAATCTCTGTATTATCCTATGCTATTATACAGTGTCTCAGTCATGGATAAGTGGATTAATCTCTGTATTATCCTATGTTATTATACAGTGCCTCAGCCATGGATAAGTGGATTAATCTCTGTATTATCCTATGCTATTATACAGTGTCTCAGCCATGGATAAGTGGATTAATCTCTGTATTATCCTATGCTATTATACAGTGTCTCAGCCATGGATAAATCTCTGTATTATCCTATGCTATTATACAGTGTCTCAGCAATGGATAAGTGGATTAATCTCTGTATTATCCTATGCTATTATACAGTGTCTCAGCTATGGATAAGTGGATTAATCTCTGTATTATCCTATGCTATTATACAGTGTCTCGGCCATGGATGAGTGGGATTAATCTCTGTATTATCCTATGCTATTATACAGTGTCTCAGCCATGGATAAGTGGATTAATCTCTGTATTATCCTATGCTATTATACAGTGTCTCGGCCATGGATGAGTGGGATTAATCTCTGTATTATCCTATGTTATTATACAGTGCCTCAGCCATGGATAAGTGGATTAATCTCTGTATTATCCTATGCTATTATACAGTGTCTCAGCCATGGATAAGTGGATTAATCTCTGTATTATACTGTGTCTCAGCCTTGGATAAGTGGATTAATCTCTGTATTATCCTATGCTATTATACAGTGTCTCAGCCATGGGTAAGTGGATTAATCTCTGTATTATCCTATGTTATTATACAGTGTCTCAGCCATGGGTAAGTGGATTAATCTCTGTATTATCCTATGCTATTATACAGTGCCTCAGCCATGGGTAAGTGGATTAATCTCTGTATTATCCTATGCTATTATACAGTGTCTCAGCCATGGATAAGTGGATTAATCTCTTATTATCCTATGCTATTATACAGTGTCTCAGCCATGGATAAGTGGATTAATCTCTGTATTATCCTATGCTATTATACAGTGTCTCAGCCATGGGTAAGTGGATTAATCTCTGTATTATCCTATGCTATTATACACTGTCTCAGCCATGGATAAGTGGATTAATCTCTGTATTATCCTATGCTATTATACAGTGTCTCAGCCATGGATAAGTGGATTAATCTCTGTATTATCCTATGCTATTATACAGTGTCTCAGCCATGGATAAGTGGATTAATCTCTGTATTATCCTATGCTATTATACAGTGTCTCAACCATGGATAAGTGGATTAATCTCTGTATTATCCTATGCTATTATACAGTGTCTCAGCCATGGATAAGTGGATTAATCTCTGTATTATCCTATGCTATTATACAGTGACTCAGCCATGGGTAAGTGGATTAATCTCTGTATTATCCTATGCTATTATACAGTGCCTCAGCCATGGATAAGTGGATTAATCTCTGTATTATCCCATGCTATTATACAGTGTCCCAGCTATGGATAAGTGGATTAATCTCTGTATTATCCTATGCTATTATACAGTGCCTCAGCCATGGATAAGTGGATTAATCTCTGTATTATCCTATGCTATTATACACTGTCTCAGCCATGGATAAGTGGATTAATCTCTGTATTATCCTATGCTATTATACAGTGTCTCAGCCATGGATAAGTGGATTAATCTCTGTATTATCCTATGCTATTATACACTGTCTCAGCCATGGGTAAGTGGATTAATCTCTGTATTATCCTATGCTATTATACAGTGTCTCAGTCATGGATAAGTGGATTAATCTCTGTATTATCCTATGCTATTATACAGTGCCTCAGCCATGGATAAGTGGATTAATCTCTGTATTATCCTATGCTATTATACAGTGTCTCAGTCATGGATAAGTGGATTAATCTCTGTATTATCCTATGTTATTATACAGTGCCTCAGCCATGGATAAGTGGATTAATCTCTGTATTATCCTATGCTATTATGCAGTGCCTCAGCCATGGGTAAGTGGATTAATCTCTGTATTATCCTATGCTATTATACAGTGTCTCAGCCATGGATAAGTGGATTAATCTCTGTATTATCCTATGCTATTATACAGTGTCTCAGCCATGGATAAGCGGATTAATCTCTGTATTATCCTATGCTATTATACAGTGTCTCAGCCATGGATAAGTGGATTAATCTCTGTATTATCCTATGCTATTATACAGTGTCTCAGTCATGGATAAGTGGATTAATCTCTGTATTATCCTATGCTATTATACAGTGTCTCAGCCATGGGTAAGTGGATTAATCTCTGTATTATCCTATGCTATTATGCAGTGCCTCAGCCATGGATAAGTGGATTAATCTCTGTATTATCCTATGCTATTATACAGTGTCTCAGTCATGGATAAGTGGATTAATCTCTGTATTATCCTATGCTATTATACAGTGACTCAGCCATGGATAAGTGGATTAATCTCTGTATTATCCTATGCTATTATACAGTGCCTCAGCCATGGATAAGTGGATTAATCTCTGTATTATCCTATGCTATTATACAGTGTCTCAGCCATGGATAAGTGGATTAATCTCTGTATTATCCTATGCTATTACACAGTGTCTCAGCCATGGATAAGTGGATTAATCTCTGTATTATCCTATGCTATTATACAGTGTCTCAGTCATGGATAAGTGGATTAATCTCTGTATTATCCTATGCTATTATACAGTGTCTCAGCGATGGGTAAGTGGATTAATCTCTGTATTATCCTATGCTATTATACAGTGTCTCAGCCATGAATAAGTGGATTAATCTCTGTATTATCCTATGCTATTATACAGTGTCTCAGCCATGGATAAGTGGATTAATCTCTGTATTATCCTATGCTATTATACAGTGTCTCAGCCATGGATAAGTGGATTAATCTCTGTATTATCCTATGCTATTATACAGTGTCTCAACCATGGATAAGTGGAGTTCATCTCTGTATTATCCTATGCTATTATACAGTGTCTCAGCCATGGATAAGTGGATTAATCTCTGTATTATCCTATGCTATTATACAGTGTCTCAGCCATGGATAAGTGGATTAATCTCTGTATTATCCTATGCTATTATACAGTGTCTCAGCCATGGATAAGTGGATTAATCTCTGTATTATCCTATGCTATTATACAGTGCCTCAGCCATGGGTAAGTGGATTAATCTCTGTATTATCCTATGCTATTATACAGTGTCTCAGTCATGGATAAGTGGATTAGTCTCTGTATTATCCTATGCTATTATACAGTGTCTCAGCCATGGGTAAGTGGATTAATCTCTGTATTATCCTATGCTATTATACAGTGTCTCAGCCATGGATAAGTGGATTAATCTCTGTATTATCCTATGCTATTATACAGTGTCTCAGCCATGGATAAGTGGATTAATCTCTGTATTATCCTATGCTATTATACAGTGTCTCAACCATGGATAAGTGGAGTTCATCTCTGTATTATCCTATGCTATTATACAGTGTCTCAGCCATGGATAAGTGGATTAATCTCTGTATTATCCTATGCTATTATACAGTGTCTCAGCCATGGATAAGTGGATTAATCTCTGTATTATCCTATGCTATTATACAGTGTCTCAGCCATGGATAAGTGGATTAATCTCTGTATTATCCTATGCTATTATACAGTATCTCAGCCATGGATAAGTGGATTAATCTCTGTATTATCCTATGCTATTATGCAGTGTCTCAGCCATGGGTAGGTGGATCCACCATTTCCCGTCAGCTTCCACAGGTGTCTACTGCACAATGTGTAGCAGGCGTTGTCTGCAGAGCAGCTGGCTCCAACTAGACTCACGTGAAGATCAGGCTGTCCAGGTTGGAGGTGCAAGAAGATAAGGACACCTTGGACTGGTTCCCCACCACTTCTGACCACACCCTACAAAGCAAATGAGGAGACAAGGAGATAGGAGTGACACATGTACATGTACGAGGGACACATGTGGGAGGGACACATGTGGGAGGGACACATGTGGGAGGGACATGTGGAGGGACACGTACGAGAGACACATGTGGGAGGACACATGTAGGAAGGACACATGTACATGTAAGAGTGACACATGTGGGAGGGACATGTGGAGGGACATGTGGGAGGGACACACGTGGGAGGACACATGTAGGAAGGACACATGTACATGTAAGAGTGACACATGTGGAGGGACAAATGTAGGAGGGACACATGTGGAAGAGACATGTACGAGGGACACATGTGGGAGGGACACATGTGGGAGGGACACATGTGGGAGGGACATGTGGAGGGACACGTACGAGAGACACATGTGGGAGGACACATGTAGGAAGGACACATGTACATGTAAGAGTGACACATGTGGGAGGGACATGTGGAGGGACATGTGGGAGGGACACACGTGGGAGGGACATGTGGAGGGACACATGTAGGAGGGACATGTGGGAGGGGCACATGTAGGAAGGACACCTCAAGTTATTGGTCAGCTAATAAAATCTTCTACAGTAACAAAGTTACACTTCTCTACCATTTGAATTACTTATGTACATGTAGGTAAGGTAAGGTTACGCCAAGTGATGTGTGATTACACACTGTGGTTATTTACATATTCCAGGGGACGAATATTCACTAATAGAAGAACTCACATGTATGGGAAATATTCACGATTGGCCGATGCACAAAATGTTCTGAATGCTATTAACACGAGGTCACTAAGTGTTATTTGCAGCCACTAAGGGTTAAACAGCGTCCATTCCTCTCTTCCCCTCTGCTTTTTCCCACCATATTCCGCCAACACAGAGCTACATGTAGATCATCATAATAATGAAAGGACTTTTAGCATTTATGAGCTGGAAGATCCTAGCCACTCCCACTGCCCTGCCAACTATTTGATCCCAGCCCCTCTGCACTAGAGACAGCCCCTCCCACATGCAGCACTAGAGACAGCCCCTCCCACCTGCCGCACTAGAGCCAGCCCCTCCCACCTTCAGCCACTAAAGACAGCCCCTCCCACCTGCAACTCTAGAGCCAGCCCCTCCCAGCCCCTCCCACCTGCAGCAAACCTCACCCCCCAGTCTGTTTGAGGCTATATTCAGATTTGCATTTTATTGCGATCACACAATTTTGTGGCCGGTGATAATCTGAAACTTACCTTCACATCATATCCCAGCACTACTAGCCCAGGACGAGCAGTCACTGAATCATCCTCGATCACCACTTCCACTGATTGCTACAGGGGGAGAGGGAGAGAGAGAGGTGAGGGGAGGGGGGGGAGGGGTCATTAGTCTGTGATCATAAATATATCGCAGAACAGAATCAATGGATAAGCAAGTTGAAGTACACATGTAAGCTATAACTAGCTTATGGAGAACACACTGGACCAACACTACACTGGGTTGAGGCAGGTTGAAGTAGGTTGACAATGGCTCTATGGGGGACACACACTGGACCAACACCACACTGGGTTGAGGCAGGTTGAAGTAGGTTGACAATAGCTCTATAGGGACACGCACTGGACCAACATCGCACTGGGTTGAGGCAGGTTGAAGTAGGTTGACAATAGCTCTATGAGGACACACACTGGACCAACATCACACTGGGTTGAGGCAGGTTAAAGTAGGTTGACAATGGCTCTATGGGGGACACACACTGGACCAACACCACACTGGGTTGAGGCAGGTTGAAGTAGGTTGACAATAGCTCTATGAGGACACACACTGGACCAACACCACACTGGATTGAGGCAGGTTGACAATAGCTCTATGGGGACACACACTGGACCAACACCACACTGGGTTGAGGCAGGTTGAAGTAGGTTGACAATAGCTCTATGAGGACACACACTGGACCAACATCACACTGGGTTGAGGCAGGTTGAAGTAAGTTGACAATGGCTCTATGGGGGACACACACTGGACCAACACCACACTGGGTTGAGGCAGGTTGAAGTAAGTTGACAATAGCTCTATGAGGACACACACACTGGACCAACACCACACTGGGTTGAGGCAGGTTGAAGTAGGTTGACAATAGCTCTATGAGGACACACACTGGACCAACACCACACTGGGTTGAGGCTGGTTGAAGTAGGTTGACAATAGCTCTATGGAACACACACTGGACCAACATCACACTGGGTTGAGGCAGGTTGAAGTAGGTTGACAATAGCACACACACTGGACCAACATCACACTGGGTTGAGGCAGGTTGAAGTAGGTTAAGACAATAGCTCTATGGGGACACACACTGGACCAACTTCACACTGGGTTGAGGCAGGTTGATGACAATAGCTCTATGGAACACACACTGGACCTACACCACACTGGGTTGAGGCAGGTTGAAGTAGGTGGACAATAGCTCTATGGGGACACACACTTGAGGCAGGTTGAAGTAGGTTGACATTAGCTCTATGAGGACACACACACTGGACCAACATCACACTGGGTTGAGGCAGGTTGAAGTAGGTTGACAATGGCTCTATGGGGGACACACACTGGACCAACACCACACTGGGTTGAGGCAGGTTGAAGTAGGTTGACAATAGCTCTATAGGGACACACACTGGACCAACACCACACTGGGTTGAGGCAGGTTGAAGTAGGTTGACAAGGGAACACACAATGGACCAACATCACACTGAGTTGAGGCAGGTTGAAGTAGGTTGACAATAGCTCTCTGGGGACACACACTAGACCAACACCACACAGGGTTGAGGCAGGTTGAAGACAATGGCTCTCTGGGGACACACACTGGACTAACACCACACTGGGAGCACTGTTGCATGGCTAAAATGTGCACCAAGGTTATTGCATATTGTACATACTTCCGACAATTTCCAGAGCGGGTGAGAGGCAGTGAGCCGATAAGTTCCAGGAAACACTCCATCCAGTACAAACCTGTGAATACATGTACATGTATGTACAAATAAATCTCAAGTAGTGCACACCCATATGATATTGTCCGTGTCTTGGAGAAGGATGCACCTCATTGTGTCTATTCCCCCATAATGGGGAAATGTTGAGTGTCTAGCCCCCTTAAAGGGGTAAATGTCTAGCCCCCTTAATGCGGGAGAGTCTGAGTGTCTAACCCCCCAATTTAAAGTGTTATGATTGTCTAGCCCCCTTAATCTGGGAATTATTGTGAGTGTGTAGCCCACTATAAGAAATATTGTGACTAGCCCCCCTTAATACTGCAACTGCTGTTTCCTTTACATGGGAAATGGTGAGATGACCTTTGACCTACCTTCCATCTGTGCCGGTATTTACGTGGCGTACAATTGGTCCATCTTCTGCAGCTGTTCCTGTGGGAGACAAGCGTACCTCCACACCCGATGGGCCAGCCGTATTGCCTCCACTTGTCACCTGATCCATAACCAACACCAATTCCACCATCACAACATGTAAGGTTAAATCCACAACAAAGCGGAGGGAGCCAGTCATGCTCACAGCTACCCATTAGCTAGAGGAACAGGCCAGAACATTGCTAGCCTACTCTACTGTATCCCTTGGTGAAGAAACAATGTACAAAAGTGAAGTGCCCAGAGTTGCTCTCTGGGTAGAAGGTTTACCAGTGAGTGCAGTACATATGTACATGTACATGTACAAGCTCCCTCTTATTGGTTTGACCAGCATTACAAATGGTGCCCACCCCCTCCCTAAACCACAAACCCATACATCAGGTCTAACTCACCATGGCAACCTTGAAGCAGTGGTTTTGGCTACAAAAACTCTTCCAGCGTGTCCTGAACCTTTCATTAAGTTAGTTAATCAGTATACATACCTGAAAACCTAAAAGACTCTTTCCTATCCTCTTTCTCCGTTTCCTTCCCCTGTGTGCCAGTAGGCTCATCGATTACAACTTAAGCACCAGAAGACTCCAACCTTACAAGCTGTGCGCAATTTTTATTCGGACACAGTCAAGTGTCTTAGTATCCAAGACAATCAAACAACAGCAACAACATTATGTACTAACTCGTCACATTACAAGAGGGAGAAACATATCGCAAAAATCTTTAAAAAAGATGCTAGGGTGACCATTCTTGCTCGACTTGTGAGAACTATATACCGACAGGACTGGAGTGCTGCTGACCGCTCCCCTGCCGTACTATTTTATACGGAGAAATAAAAAACAAGTGGGAACAAGTGGGAAAAATAAACAACAACACCAGAAATGAGAAAAACATCTCTTCTATTTTTCAAGCAAACAAGTCAAACAAGGAGGGAACAAGAATGTGTGATTTTAGACCATGCATTTAGATGACCCTTTACCTGTTCATTACCCTCTGGCTGTAAATCCAATATTCATAGTCCTCTGGTCGCAGGCATCCAATATTCATAGTCGTCTGGCTGCAGGCATCCAATATTCATAATCCTCTGGCTGTAGGTATCCAATATTCATAGACGTCTGGCTGCAGGCATCCAATATTCATAATCCTCTGGCTAGGTATTCCACGCCTTTCTTGTTGTTATGAATATTGGATGCCTGCAGCCAGGATTATGAATATTGGATGCCTACAGCCAGGACTATGAATATTGGATGCCTGCAGCCAAAGGACTATGAATATTGGATGCCTGCAGCCAGAGGACTATGAATATTGGATGCCTCAGCCAGAGGACTATGAATATTGGATGCCTACAGCCAGAGAACTATGAATATTGGAAGAGAACTATGAATATTGATGCCTACAGCCAGAGAATTATGAATATTGGATGCCTACAGCCAGAGGACTATGAATATTGGATGCCTACAGCAAGAGAATTATGAATATTGGATGCCTATAGCCAGAGGACTATGAATATAGGATGCCTACAGCCAGAGGACTATGAATATTGGATGCCTACAGCCAGAGAATTATGAATATTGGATGCCTACAGCCAGAGGACTATGAATATTGGATGCCTACATCCAGAGAACTATGAATATTGGATGCCTACAGCCAGAGAATTATGATATTGGATGCCTACAGCCAGAGGACTATGAATATTGGATGCCTACAGCTAGATGACCTGTCCTTGCTGACTGGCTGACCTGTCCTCACTGACTGGCTGACCTGTCCTCACTGACTGGCTGACCTGTCCTCGCTGACTGGCTGACCTGTCCTCACTGACTGGCTGACCTGTCCTCACTGACTGGCTGACCTGTCCTCGCTGACTGGCTGACCTGTCCTCGCTGACTGGCTGACCTGTCCTCACTGACTGGCTGACCTGTCCTCACTAACTGGATGACCTGTCCTCACTGACTGGCTGACCTGTCCTCACTGACTGGCTGACCTGTCCTTGCTGACTGGCTGACCTGTCCTCACTGACTGGCTGACCTGTCCTCGCTGGCTGGCTGACCTGTCCTCGCTGATTGGCTGTCCTGTCCTCACTGACTGGCTGACCTGTCCTCACTGACTGGCTGTCCTGTCCTCACTGACTGACTGACCTGTCCTCACTGACTGGCTGACCTGTCCTTTCTGACTGGCTGACCTGTCCTCGCTGACTGGCTGACCTGTCCTTGCTGACTGGCTGACCTGTCCTCGCTGACTGACTGACCTGTCCTCACTGACTGACTGACCTGTCCTCACTGACTGGCTGACCTGTCCTCGCTGACTGGCTGACCTGTCCTCACTGACTGACTGACCTGTCCTCATTAACTGGCTGACCTGTCCTCACTGACTGGCTGACCTGTCCTCACTGACTGGCTGACCTTCCCTCACTGACTGGCTGACCTGTCCTCACTGACTGGCTGACCTGTCCTTGCTGACTGGCTGACCTGTCCTTTCTGACTGGCTGACCTGTCCTTTCTGACTGGCTGACCTGTCCTCGCTGACTGGCTGACCTGTCCTCGCTGACTGGCTGACCTGTCCTCGCTGACTGGCTGACCTGTCCTTGCTGACTGGCTGACCTGTCCTCGCTGACTGACTGACCTGTCCTCACTGACTGACTGACCTGTCCTCACTGACTGGCTGACCTGTCCTCGCTGACTGGCTGACCTGTCCTTGCTGACTGGCTGACATGTCCTCGCTGACTGACTGACCTGTCCTCACTGACTGACTGACCTGTCCGGCTGACCTGTCATTGCTGACTGGCTGACCTGACCTCACTGACTGACTGACCTGTCCTTGCTGACTGGCTGACCTGTCCTCACTGACTGACTGACATGTCCTTGCTGACTGGCTGACCTGTCCTCACTGACTGACTGACCTGTCCTTGCTGACTGGCTGACCTGTCCTCACTGACCGGCTGACCTGTCCTTGCTGACTGGCTGACCTGTCCTCACTGACTGGATGACTTGTCCTCACTGACTGGCTGACCTGTCCTCGCTGACCGGCTGACCTGTCCTTGCTGACTGGCTGACCTGTCCTCACTGACTGGCTGACCTGTCCTCGCTGACTGGCTGACCTGTCCTCACTGACTGGCTGACCTGTCCTTGCTGACTAGCTGACCTGTCCTCACTGACTGACTGACCTGTCCTTGCTGACTGGCTGACCTGTCCTTGCTGACTGGCTGACCTGTCCTTGCTGACTGGCTGACCTGTCCTCACTGACTGACTGACCTGTCCTCGCTGACTGGCTGACCTGTCCTTGCTGACCGACTTACCTGTCCTTGAAGCTGAAATCCTAACAGCTCAAACAGAATATCTTGGCCTGAGCTGCAAGGATCACTTCCGTCCTTGATCACGAGAGCAACTTCAGTAGGAGCTGTAGAATACATTCAAATATATTAGTAGAAGATTAGTAGTAGTACTATAGTAGTAGTATATTAGTAGTACATTAGTAGTACATGTATATATAGCAGGAATATATTAGTAGTATAGTAGTAGTATAGCAGTAGTATATAGTAGTAGTATAGCAGTAGTATATAGTAGTAGTATAGCAGTAGTATATAGTAGTAGTATAGCAGTAGTATATAGTAGTAGTATAGCAGTAGTATATAGTAGTAGTATAGTTGTAGTATAATTGTAGTATACTATAGTAGATTAGTAGTACATACTAGCATAGTGGTAGATAGTACAGTAGTGTAGTACATGTAGTAGTATATAGTAGTATAGTAGTAGTATATAGTAGTGGTATAGTATTACAACAGGTGTATAGTAGTTGTATACATGTATAGTAGTAGTAGTATTAGAGTAGAGTACATATCATAGTTGTAGCTAGTAGTATAGTAGTATATGTTAGTAGATAGCAGTAGCACATTAGTATAGTGGTAGAATAGTAATATAGTAGAAGTAGTATAGTAGTAGCAGCATAATAGTAATATAGTAGTAGTAGTATAGTAGTAGGATAGTAATATAGTAGAAGTAGTAAGTAGTAGCAGCATAATAGTAATATAGTAGTAGTAGTATAATAGTAATATACAGTAGTAGTATAGTAGTAGCAGTATAATAGTTACAGTAGTAGGTAGTACAGTAGTGGTTGAAGTAGTAGTACAGTAGTGGTACAGTAGTGGTACAGTAGTGGTACAGTAGTGGTTGAAGTGCTTGAAGTGGTGGGTATGATAACAACAACAGAAGTGAGCTTTTGTTGATATTTCTCTTCATATGCTTCTCTTCCGTAACTTTGGGTGGCACACAACGTAACTTCTCTGCTGAAGTTGCTGTTGCTTGACAGCAAAGACCCCCAGTGGTGGGCTAACATTTGCAGAATATCTGGGGCACTATTATTGGGAGTTGTTGTGGGTGTGGTCTGTTGTACAGAACAAGACAAGGAACTGGCGAGAGTGTGTCTGCGTGAAGAACAGGAGACAATGTAGTGGCCGCCAACCAAGCCAAGAGGAAGTGTCCAACACTGCACCTCCACTCCAGGCACAGGCGTCACCTCTCCCTCTCCACTCCAGGCACTGGCATCACCTCACCCTCTCCACTCCAGGCAATAGAGTCACCTCTCCCTCTCCACTCCAGGCAATGGCGTCACCTCACCCTCTCCACTCCAGGCACTGGCGTCACCTCTCCCTCTCACTCCAGGCACTGGCGTCACCTCTCCCTCTCCACTCCAGGCACTGGCATCACCTCTCCCTCTCCACTCCAGGCACAGGCATCACCTCTCCCTCTTCACTCCAGGCACTGGCGTCACCTCTCCCTCTCCACTCCAGGCACTGGCGTCACCTCTCCCTCTCCACTCCAGGCACTGGCGTCATCTCTCCATCTCCACTCCAGGCACTGGCGTCACCTTTCCCTTTAAACTGCTGCCCTCAGGCACTGATGATCAACCATCACGCTGCCAGACTTCAGCCCTGCTGCTGATCCTTCCTTCCCTGGGAATCCAAAAGTGTTGAGTGTGTGTGTACTCAGTGATAATGGCATCCTACAGTGTTGAGTGTGTGTGCACTCAGTGATAATGGCATCCTACAGTGTTGGGTGTGTGTGCACTCAGTGATAATGGCATCCTACAGTGTTGAGTGTGTGTGCACTCAGTGATAATGGCATCCTACAGTGCTGAGTGTGTGTGCACTCAGTGATAATGGCATCCTACAGTGTTGAGTGTGTGTGCACTCAGTGATAATGGCATCCTACAGTGTTGAGTGTGTGTGCACTCAGTGATAATGGCATCCTACAGTGCTGAGTGTGTGTGCACTCAGTGATAATGGCATCCTACAGTGCTGAGTGTGTGTGCACTCAGTGATAATGGCATCCTACAGTGTTGAGTGTGTGTGCACTCAGTGATAATGGCATCCTACAGTGTTGAGTGTGTGTGCACTCAGTGATAATGGCATCCTACAGTGCTGAGTGTGTGTGCACTCAGTGATAATGGCATCCTACAGTGCTGAGTGTGTGTGCACTCAGTGATAATGGCATCCTACAGTGTTGAGTGTGTGTGCACTCAGTGATAATGGCATCCTACAGTGCTGAGTGTGTGTGCACTCAGTGATAATGGCATCCTACAGTGTTGAGTGTGTGTGCACTCAGTGATAATGGCATCCTACAGTGCTGAGTGTGTGTGCACTCAGTGATAATGGCATCCTACAGTGTTGAGTGTGTGTGCACTCAGTGATAATGGCATCCTACAGTGTTGAGTGTGTGTGCACTCAGTGATAATGACATCCTACAGTGTTGAGTGTGTGTGCACTCAGTGATAATGGCATCCTACAGTGCTGAGTGTGTGTGCACTCAGTGATAATGGCATCCTACAGTGCTGAGTGTGTGTGCACTCAGTGATAATGGCATCCTACAGTGTTGGGTGTGTGTGCACTCAGTGATAATGGCATCCTACAGTGCTGAGTGTGTGTGCACTCAGTGATAATGGCATCCTACAGTGTTGAGTGTGTGTGCACTCAGTGATAATGGCATCCTACAGTGCTGAGTGTGTGTGCACTCAGTGATAATGGCATCCTACAGTGCTGAGTGTGTGTGCACTCAGTGATAATGGCATCCTACAGTGTTGAGTGTGTGTGCACTCAGTGATAATGGCATCCTACAGTGCTGAGTGTGTGTGCACTCAGTGATAATGGCATCCTACAGTGCTGAGTGTGTGTGCACTCAGTGATAATGGCATCCTACAGTGCTGAGTGTGTGTGCACTCAGTGATAATGGCATCCTACAGTGTTGAGTGTGTGTGCACTCAGTGATAATGGCATCCTACAGTGCTGAGTGTGTGTGCACTCAGTGATAATGGCATCCTACAGTGCTGAGTGTGTGTGCACTCAGTGATAATGGCATCCTACAGTGTTGAGTGTGTGTGCACTCAGTGATAATGGCATCCTACAGTGTTGAGTGTGTGTGCACTCAGTGATAATGGCATCCTACAGTGTTGAGTGTGTGTGCACTCAGTGATAATGGCATCCTACAGTGCTGAGTGTGTGTGCACTCAGTGATAATGGCATCCTACAGTGTTGGGTGTGTGTGCACTCAGTGATAATGGCATCCTACAGTGTTGGGTGTGTGTGCACTCAGTGATAATGGCATCCTACAGTGCTGAGTGTGTGTGCACTCAGTGATAATGGCATCCTACAGTGTTGAGTGTGTGTGCACTCAGTGATAATGGCATCCTACAGTGCTGAGTGTGTGTGCACTCAGTGATAATGGCATCCTACAGTGTTGAGTGTGTGTGCACTCAGTGATAATGGCATCCTACAGTGCTGAGTGTGTGTGCACTCAGTGATAATGGCATCCTACAGTGTTGAGTGTGTGTGCACTCAGTGATAATGGCATCCTACAGTGTTGGGTGTGTGTGCACTCAGTGATAATGGCATCCTACAGTGCTGAGTGTGTGTGCACTCAGTGATAATGGCATCCTACAGTGCTGAGTGTGTGTGCACTCAGTGATAATGGCATCCTACAGTGTTGGGTGTGTGTGCACTCAGTGATAATGGCATCCTACAGTGTTGAGTGTGTGTGCACTCAGTGATAATGGCATCCTACAGTGCTGAGTGTGTGTGCACTCAGTGATAATGGCATCCTACAGTGTTGAGTGTGTGTGCACTCAGTGATAATGCATGCACAGACATCCTACAGTGCTGAGTGTGTGTGCACTCAGTGATAATGCATGCACAGACATCCTACAGTGCTGAGTGTGTGTGCACTCAGTGATAATGGCATCCTACAGTGCTGAGTGTGTGTGCACTCAGTGATAATGGCATCCTACAGTGCTGAGTGTGTGTGCACTCAGTGATAATGCATGCACAGACATCCTACAGTGCTGAGTGTGTGTGCACTCAGTGATAATGACATCCTACAGTGTTGGGTGTGTGTGCACTCAGTGATAATGGCATCCTACAGTGCTGAGTGTGTGTGCACTCAGTGATAATGGCATCCTACAGTGCTGAGTGTGTGTGCACTCAGTGATAATGGCATCCTACAGTGTTGAGTGTGTGTGCACTCAATGATAATGGCATCCTACAGTGCTGAGTGTGTGTGCACTCAGTGATAATGGCATCCTACAGTGCTGAGTGTGTGTGTACTCAGTGATAATGGCATCCTACAGTGTTGAGTGTGTGTGCACTCAGTGATAATGGCATCCTACAGTGTTGAGTGTGTGTGCACTCAATGATAATGGCATCCTACAGTGCTGAGTGTGTGTGCACTCAGTGATAATGGCATCCTACAGTGCTGAGTGTGTGTGCACTCAGTGATAATGGCATCCTACAGTGTTGAGTGTGTGTGCACTCAGTGATAATGGCATCCTACAGTGTTGAGTGTGTGTGCACTCAGTGATAATGGCATCCTACAGTGCTGAGTGTGTGTGCACTCAGTGATAATGGCATCCTACAGTGTTGAGTGTGTGTGCACTCAGTGATAATGGCATCCTACAGTGCTGAGTGTGTGTGCACTCAGTGATAATGGCATCCTACAGTGTTGAGTGTGTGTGCACTCAGTGATAATGGCATCCTACAGTGCTGAGTGTGTGTGCACTCAGTGATAATGGCATCCTACAGTGCTGAGTGTGTGTGCACTCAGTGATAATGGCATCCTACAGTGCTGAGTGTGTGTGCACTCAGTGATAATGGCATCCTACAGTGTTGGGTGTGTGTGCACTCAGTGATAATGGCATCCTACAGTGCTGAGTGTGTGTGCACTCAGTGATAATGGCATCCTACAGTGTTGGGTGTGTGTGCACTCAGTGATAATGGCATCCTACAGTGCTGAGTGTGTGTGCACTCAGTGATAATGGCATCCTACAGTGTTGAGTGTGTGTGCACTCAGTGATAATGGCATCCTACAGTGTTGAGTGTGTGTGCACTCAATGATAATGGCATCCTACAGTGCTGAGTGTGTGTGCACTCAGTGATAATGGCATCCTACAGTGCTGAGTGTGTGTGCACTCAGTGATAATGGCATCCTACAGTGTTGAGTGTGTGTGCACTCAGTGATAATGCATCCTACAGTGTTGAGTGTGTGTGCACTCAGTGATAATGGCATCCTACAGTGTTGGGTGTGTGTGCACTCAGTGATAATGGCATCCTACAGTGTTGAGTGTGTGTGCACTCAGTGATAATGGCATCCTACAGTGCTGAGTGTGTGTGCACTCAGTGATAATGCATGCACAGACATCCTACAGTGCTGAGTGTGTGTGCACTCAGTGATAATGGCATCCTACAGTGTTGAGTGTGTGTGCACTCAGTGATAATGCATCCTACAGTGCTGAGTGTGTGTGCACTCAGTGATAATGGCATCCTACAGTGCTGAGTGTGTGTGCACTCAGTGATAATGGCATCCTACAGTGCTGAGTGTGTGTGCACTCAGTGATAATGGCATCCTACAGTGTTGAGTGTGTGTGCACTCAGTGATAATGCATGCACAGACATCCATTGAACACCTCCACGCACGATTCCATATGGCCAAGCAGATTGGCCTTTAGCCACTAACTCCAAGTTGCCTTGGAGCCAGTGGCAATGGATGCTTCAATTGTTGTCCATCCTATTCCACAAGCATTCAGAAACTCAAATTCGAAAGTCAGGATGAGAGGTTTCCGAGATCTTTTGACCAGTTGCTGTCATTTGAGAAGACAAGGCTGAGGACCAGCGAGAATTGACGCGATCAGTTGGGACGAGATTATGTACACCCCGAGTGTCAGCATCTCTGCCAGTCACTACTAGCCAAACATATCTCACCAAAGTGTCATTTATCTGGGTTGGAGAGATGGTAAGGCATGCCATTGTGAAATCTGTCTTGTCAATAACAAGAAGATATGTGTAAGATGTTGTTGATGTTGTTGCAGCCTTGAGCGGGGCAAGTGGCAGGTGTTGAGGCCTCGCAGCCTTGAGCGTGGCAAGTGGCAGGTGTTGAGGTCTTGCAGCCTTGAGCGGGGCAAGTGGCAGGTGTTGAGGCCTCGCAGCCTTGAGCGGGGCAAGTGGCAGGTGTTGAGGCCTCGCAGCCTTGAGCGGGGCAAGTGGCAGGTGTTGAGGCCTCGCAGCCTTGAGCGGGGCAAGTGGCAGGTGTTGAGGTCTTGCAGCCTTGAGCAGGGCAAGTGGCAGGTGTTGAGGCCTTGCAGCCTTGAGCAGGGCAAGTGGCAGGTGTTGAGGTCTTGCAGCCTTGAGCAGGGCAAGTGGCAGGTGTTGAGGTCTTGCAGCCTTGAGCAGGGCAAGTGGCAGGTGTTGAAGCTGCTGTACATTTAGTGAGGAGGCTTTCTAAGTTTCTAATGATACTGAAACAGGCTGACTTGCTAGTTGATGCTGCCAATGCTATGAACAGACTTGCTAGTTGATGCTGCCAATGCTGTGAACAGACTTGCTAGTTGATGCTGCCAATGCTGTGAACAGACTTGCTAGTTGATGCTTCCAATGCTGTGAACAGACTTGCTAGTTGATGCTGCCAATGCTGTGAACAGACTTGCTAGTTGATGCTGCCAATGCTGTGAACAGACTTACTAGTTGATGCTGCCAATGCTGTGAACAGACTTACTAGTTGATGCTGCCGATGCTGTGAACAGACTTGCTAGTTGATGCTGCCGATGCTGTGAACAGACTTGCTAGTTGATGCTGCCAATGCTGTGAACAGACTTGCTAGTTGATGCTTCCAATGCTGTGAACAGACTTGCTAGTTGATGCTGCCAATGCTGTGAACAGACTTGCTAGTTGATGCTGCCAATGCTGTGAACAGACTTGCTAGTTGATGCTGCCAATGCTATGACCAGACTTGCTAGTTGATGCTGCCAATGCTGTGAACAGACTTTCTAGTTGATGCTGCCAATGCTGTGAACAGACTTATTAGTTGATGCTGCCAATGCTGTGAATAGACTTGCTAGTTGATGCTGCCAATGCTGTGAACAGACTTGCTAGTTGATGCTGCCAATGCTGTGAACAGACTTGCTAGTTGATGCTGCCAATGCTGTGAACAGACTTGCTAGTTGATGCTGCCAATGCTGTGAACAGACTTGCTAGTTGATGCTTCCAATGCTATGAACAGACTTGCTAGTTGATGCTGCCAATGCTGTGAACACACTTGCTAGTTGATGCTGCCAATGGTGTGAACAGACTTGCTAGTTGATGCTTCCAATGCTGTGAACATACACGTGACTTGTATTACAGAATGGGAAGCATCTCTGTGCTCCACGGGCGAACACTCACAGCAACATCCATAGAGACCAGCTGAGCCGTTGTTGAAGGAGATGTGCTACTCTCTGTCTAGGGAAAACCCAGGGGGATCTCTTGCCATGCAGCTCTAGGCGACTGCCACAATATCTCCCATGAAGAGGCTAACGTAAATGAATGTGGATGATGCCACTGGCGTGGGGAAGTTGGATCATATTTTACCAATAGTATCAAGAAGGGAGAAACATTATGAAGCTGCAAAGGAGGCATTTACCGGGATGAAAGTGAAGATCACGAAGGAGGGAAGACCACACCTGGCACTCCCTTGGGTCCCATTGGGTTCAAGCGGAAAGACAAAGTAGAGGGATGGTGAGAGGAGATGACACACTAGCTAAGGTGGTCTGTACTCAATGACAAGCAGCGTATTCAGCCTACACCCACCGGGCTCACCAGCAGATGGTCTTTTCTGTCGAGGATAGTTCCAGACACAGGGAAACATCTACAACCACTTGAGAATGTAATCACTTGAAGTTACTTCCAATCTTGACAGGTCCACCATCACTCCACGACCTTGACTGCCAGCTGATGGCTATGCCAGCAAGGCTTGGAGGGCTAGGCATATTCCACCCAGCTGAGCATTCCACACTAGAGTTTGAGGCTTCACTCAAAGTGACACAACCTCTGACTGCAGACATCCTGCAGATAAGGGATGGTTACTCTTACGACACCACAGTCAGCCAGATCTCTGCAGAAGCAGAAGTTGCCTCTGCTAGGAGAACATACTTCAAAGATGCTGAAGTCAATCTGAGAGACACCCTCCCCACGCTCGCTGAGGAGAGCTTTGGACCTGGCACAGGAGAATGTCTCATCCAGCTGGCTGACAGTCTCACCCATAGAGGAGCACGGGTTCTCCCTGCTCAAAGGTGCATTCCTGGAAGCCATCGCACTGAGGCATTGCTGGACTCCCTCTCACTCACCACCAGCTGTGCATGTGGCTCAAGTCTCTCAGTTGAGCATGCGATGTCTTGCCCAAAAGGTGGCTTCCCATCGATACGTCACAATGAGATCACATGACCTCACAGCCCTTGAAGAATTCTATTCAAATATCTGCATCGAGTCAGAGCTGCAGCCACTGCCAGGGGGAACACTGAACACTGCCAACACTGTCAGGGGGAACACTGCAACACTGTCAGGGGGAACACTACAACACTGCCAGGGGGAACACTGCAACACTGCCAACACTGTCAGGGGGAACACTGCAACATTGCCAACACTGTCAGGGGGAACACTGCAACACTGCCAACACTGTCAGGGGGAACACTGCAACACTGCCAACACTGTCAGGGGGAACACTGCAACACTGCCAACACTGTCAGGGGGAACACTGCAACACTGCCAGGGGGAACACTGCAACACTGCCAACACTGTCAGGGGGGACACTGCAACACTGCCAACACTGTCAGGGGGAACACTGCAACATTGCCAACACTGTCAGGGGGAACACTGCAACACTGCCAACACTGTCAGGGGGAACACTGCAACACTGCCAATACTGTCAGGGGGAACACTGCAACATTGCCAACACTGTCAGGGGGAACACTGCAACACTGCCAACACTGTCAGGGGGAACACTGCAACACTGCCAACACTGTCAGGGGGAACACTGCAACACTGCCAACACTGCCAGGGGGAACACTGCAACACTGCCAACACTGTCAGGGGGGGACACTGCAACACTGCCAACACTGTCAGGGGGAACGCTGCAACACTGCCAACACTGTCAGGGGGAACACTGCAACACTGCCAGGGGGGACACTGCAAAACTGCCAGGGGGAACACTGCAACACTGCCAACACTGTCAGGGGGAACACTGCAACACTGCCAACACTGCCAACACTGTCAGGGGGAACACTGCAACACTGCCAACACTGTCAGGGGGAACGCTGCAACACTGCCAACACTGTCAGGGGGAACACTGCAACACTGCCAACACTGTCAGGGGGAACACTGCAACACTGCCAACACTGTCAGGGGGAACACTGCAACACTGCCAACACTGTCAGGGGGAACACTGCAACACTGCCAACACTGTCAGGGGGAACACTGCAACACTGCCAACATGGAGGACCAAGCATGCCTTGACATCGCAGCTAATGGTGTGTGGGGTGGCCGCTTGGAGAGAACATCTGGGGACATGGGATGGTTTAACCGCATGCTCCACCCACAGAAATGCCCCTCCCCCTCACCCACATGCTCCACCCACAGAAATGCCCCTCCCTCTCAACTTGTTAAAGAGGCATGAGAAAATGAAAAAGAGCATGTACGAGCAAAGAGTACGGGAAGTTGAGCACGCCTCGTTCACCTCTCCATCGTCCTGTCAGCAACGGGTGGGATGGGCAATGAGGCAACTCATCTTTACAAGAGAATGGCATCCCACAAGCTGCAAAGTGGGGTCAGCATTATAGCCCCACCATGTCCTGGCTCCGCTGCCAGATAACATTCTCCTGCTGAGGTCGGCCATTCAATGCCTTCGAGGTGCACGTTCCAGTCCCGAGCATGCCCAGAGACTTATCCCCCCAAAAGACCTTGTGACCTCAGAGTCACAAATACCCAAAGACGATTAGCTGGCAGTGTCATGTTCTTCCCATGCACTGCACAATACATAACCTACACTCTTGTGGTGTAAGACTATTAGCTGGCAGTGTCATGTTCTTCCCATGCACTGCACAATACATAACCTACACTCTTGTGGTGTAAGACTATTAGCTGGCAGTGTCACGTTCTTCCCATGCACTGCACAATACATAACTACACTCTTGTGGTGTAAGACTATTAGCTGGCAGTGTCATGTTCTTCCATGCACTGCACAATACATAACCTACACTGTTGTGGTGTAAGACTATTAGCTGGCAGTGTCATGTTCTTCCCATGCACTGCATAATACATAACCTCCACTCTTGTGGTGTAAGACTATTAGCTGGCAGTGTCATGTTCTTCCATGCACTGCACAATACATAACCTCCACTCTTGTGGTGTAAGACTATTAGCTGGCAGTGTCATGTTCTTCCCATGCACTGCACAATACATAACCTACACTCTTGTGGTGTAAGACTATTAGCTGGCAGTGTCACGTTCTTCCCATGCACTGCACAATACATAACTACACTCTTGTGGTGTAAGACTATTAGCTGGCAGTGTCATGTTCTTCCCATGCACTGCACAATACATAACTACACTCTTGTGGTGTAAGACTATTAGCTGGCAGTGTCATGTTCTTCCATGCACTGCACAATACATAACCTACACTCTTGTGGTGTAAGATTATTAGCTGGCAGTGTCATGTTCTTCCATGCACTGCACAATACATAACCTACACTGTTGTGGTGTAAGACTATTAGCTGGCAGTGTCATGTTCTTCCCATGCACTGCATAATACATAACCTCCACTCTTGTGGTGTAAGACTATTAGCTGGCAGTGTCATGTTCTTCCATGCACTGCACAATACATAACCTCCACTCTTGTAGTGTAAGACTATTAGCTGGCAGTGTCATGTTCTTCCCATGCACTGCACAATACATAACCTACACTCTTGTGGTGTAAGACTATTAGCTGGCAGTGTCATGTTCTTCCATGCACTGCACAATACATAACCTACACTCTTGTGGTGTAAGACTATTAGCTGGCAGTGTCATGTTCTTCCATGCACTGCACAATACATAACCTGCACTCTTGTGGTGTACGACTATTAGCTGGCAGTGTCATGTTCTTCCATGCACTGCACAATACATAACCTACACTCTTGTGGTGTAAGACTAGTGTATGCACTCTTGTGGTGGGAGGGAACAATGTCCGGCGGTTGAAAATAATAATAATAAATAAAATAATAGTAATAGTAGTAGCAGTAGCAGCAGTAGTAGTAGTAGTAGTAGTAGTAGTAGTATGATGGTCTACCTACTTACCTGTCATCCAACCATCCGGTGAAATAGGTTTTACCACATATGAACCCTGCAACATAATACCAACAACAACAGCATCAGCAACAACAACAATATATATAACACGACTTGGACTGCCATGTACAACATTTGTGTGAACTTTAAACCTTAAACGATGGAGTTGTCACTTGGCAAAGAAACAACTCAGAGACTAATACTATGTGTAAGTGCATGTACATATGTGCACACCATCACTCCACAACTTTAGCAAGCATTATAGAATCTGGCACTATTTACTCTATTAAACTTCAGCAAGTAGTGACTGGTCCTTAGACAAGACTTCATGAGCTCCAACCATCAGTGGTCCAGTGGGGCCAGTCCTTAGACAAGACTTCATGAGCTCCAACCATCAATGGTCCAGTGGCTGGTACAAAGATTTCATGAGCTACAACCATCAGTGGTCCAGTGGCTGGTACAAAGACTTCATGAGCTACAACCATCAGTGGTCCAATGGCTGGTACAAAGACTTCATGAGCTACAACCATCAGTGGTCCAGTGGCTGGTACAAAGACTTCATGAGCTACAACCATCAGTGGTCCAGTGGCTGGTACAAAGACTTCATGAGCTACAACCATCAGTGGTCCAGTGGCTGGTACAAAGACTTCATGAGCTACAACCATCAGTCAGTGGCCAGTCTCCTTAGACAAGACTTCATGAGCTACAACCATCAGTGGTCCAGTGGCTGGTACAAAGATTTCATGAGCTACAACCATCAGTGGTCCAGTGGCTGGTACAAAGACTTCATGAGCTACAACCATCAGTCAGTGGCCAGTCCTTAGACAAGACTTCATGAGCTACAACCATCAGTGGTCCAGTGGCTGGTACAAAGACTTCATGAGCCAGTCAGTGGCCAGTCCTTAGACAAGACTTCATGAGCTACAACCATCAGTGGTCCAGTGGCTGGTACAAAGACTTCATGAGCTACAACCATCAGTCAGTGGCCAGTCCTTAGACAAGACTTCATGAGCTACAACCATCAGTGGTCCAGTGGCTGGTACAAAGACTTCATGAGCTACAACCATCAGTGGTACAGTGGCTGGTACAAAGATTTCATGAGCTACAACCATCAGTAGTCCAGTGGCCAGTGCTTAGACTAGACTTCATAAGCTACACTTAAATTTAAAAATGACTGTGATAATTTCAAAAAAAGGAAAAATATATATTATTATCACCTTCTCAATAATCAACTTCAAATTGTATTCACCGACATTTCGACTAGATGCTCTAGCCTTCATTTTATTTATTTTTACATCCGGTTCACGTGCTGGACGTGTGCGCTGGTAGCACGTGGTGGCTAGCTAACTACCGGTATAGAGCAGGCTCACTTGAGTCTTAGCGTCTCATTATTCATGATACATTTTGCCTTGTCATGAAGAGGGAGGGGCCCAACTCCTCAGCTTTAATTAACATATGCAGTACTATAAGTGAGATTGTTGTTCTGTTAAATAAAGCCTGATCCATACACGGGCCCCATTCGTTGCAACGTTCAGCATGTTGGCGCTATTGGTCAGGGCCGTTGTGATGGTAACTTCAATATCCTTGTCAGATGTTCCCGTTGCTCTTTCCACCTTGCCTGTGCATCATCTACTTCTCTTCCTCATCCTTGCCCAAGGACTACTTCACCCTCATCAAGATAATGCACTTGGTTGGACTCTGAAGTCAGGTGTACACCGTGACCAGGCTTCTTCTCAACCTTGGTGTCAACCCTTTACCAGAAGATCACTCACTCATGTTCTACCCTAGTAATCCACACTAGTATTCTACACTAGTATTCAGTACATAATATAATTAATCTACACTAGTATTCTACATTAGTATTCTAATAGTCTACACCAGTAGTCTACACTAGTATTCTATATATACTAGTATTCTACACTCTTCAACCTTTGCATGGCAACTGCATGGCAACTGTATGTATACATAACATTAGATTGCCAAAAAAGCAACAAATTTTTAAAGCAAATTATTCGGAAATATCCCGAGACCAACTCAGCCCTCTTACCTCTTACTATCATACCTGATCATAAATAGGAAGGAGAAAGTAGCCATTGTTGGCCGCACAGTCAGTTGTGTACTTCCGAGTGCCATCCACAGAGTAGAGAATAATCTATGTTAAACATTAGCATGAACAGCAACAGCAATGGCAGGCACCTTTCCAGGCCACCACTCAAGTAGCTCTTACTTGTGCTGGCTAATCTTTATGCACAAGCTAATACATTTTGATCAGCGTTAGTTAATGTAGTGAAACATTTTTGCACCTAAGGTAAAACCACTAATCATAATAATTAACAAAAGTCTTTATACTGTCCGAGACCAAGTCGTTATGCAACATCAGGTTTGGTCTATATCTATTTTAAAAAATAGAAAAATATGAGCACAAATAATCCTATAACTCACTCTAGTCAGAGATTAGCACTTGATCTCCCTAAAATGCAGTCACTAGTAGTTCTATGCAGCCAGTCCTTCACAGGGAACAATCCTATGCTAAAGCAGTCCTTAATCTGATGCAGGCGACCTTTTTTTTATCTTTTAGGTGGGAGTGGGAGAAGAAAAGGGTCTCGTAATCTAACGTACATAACTTATGCCACACAACAAATAATAACTTGCCAAACAGATTGTTGTATTCCTATTCACTACACATGAGGCACATGGACGCTCGATGAAGTTATATTTAGCACTTCAGATGTGAAACTTAGTTGCCTAGTATCGTCGAGGCAGGTAGGTTTTGATCACTGCACAAGCCAAACATTTTCCAATACTTTTGTGGTTGGTTGGTGATGTAGATGTCAACTAGCAAATTCCAGCTGCACAAAGCCACTTATGTCAGACACTAGGAATCCAATCTCCTTTATTTCCTTGGCCCGCTTGTTATAGAGAGGGGTAGGCACGCGACCTCGCACACAGTACCCCTTCCTTAGTCCAAATAATTATCATGACATAAATAATGACTTAATAATTGACCTTGATCTTCGTGAAATCAGCTTTAAATTGCGATTTGATATAGCCTCCGCACACAACAGGAACATCATCTTGACCCACAGAGTCCCCCAATAGACACAATACCACTACTAAGAGAGAGTACAAACGCATTTCTATACCATGCACCACAAACAAGGTATAGGATCGTCAAATTCAGAATGCCTTCATGAGCACAGGAAATGTGCAACGAAATCATCAACATATACAATGGGTGGAACCCTGCCCTTCACCAGTGCAATTATAATGTCGGCGGATGATATGCTGCTTAGCACACAAGACGCACGGAGGATTGAATCCTGCAACCTCCCATCTACCACACAGGGACACGCTCCCACTGAGGGGAAGACGCTGTTGAATTGTGTCACTGTGGTAAAACTCATTGGCTTGCTGGTGTATTGATTTGTATAACTCATGCTAGTGTATTGCATAACTCGTGGATGGCTAGCTAGTGTATTGTGGTGGCTCCAGTAGTTGCTGGTATTGTGGTGGCTCCAGTAGTTGCTGGTTGGGGGGGGGGGGGGGGGGGGGGGGCAAGGGGATGGCGCATGTAAGCATGCTAAAATTTTTGAAGACTACCCCAACTTTTTAAAGCCACAACTTTTATCACACACACACACACACACATACACAAATTACAATGATTACTTATAATGTTCCAAAGTATCTCTTTCTTTCTTCATTTAGTGTTATAATGTTATAAAATCTTGGGCAATTTCTTGCAATTTCTTGTAAGTTAAGTCTACCTGTGAGATCCTTGTGGATGTGTAGTAAAATGCAGTTATTTAACCTTTTTTCTGACATAGTGGATCTTAAGTATGTTAGAACACGTCTTAAAGTGGAAAAACTTGGATGTAATTGGAACTGTAAAGTAGAGGCGTAGCAATCTGTGAACTTCTGGAAACATTGATCGATACGCAAGTGTACTCATAGCTTCACATATTGTTCGAATGTTAGTTACTTTCTTCACTTCTGGTAAGGCCTGGTTGATAACATCAACTAGAACTCCCAGATGCTTCTTCAGTCGATCAAAGTCAAGGTCATTCTTAAAAACAGATTCTTGAATGACTTCAAGCTCACTTTCATAAACTTCTCCATTAGCAGCCTTAATAAGAAGTGATTCCATTGCAATCATGGGGTTCATTAAATGCACTTGCTTAAATCGATCATCCAGTTCTTGGATAAGGATATCACAAGCTTCATAATAAATTTTACGAAAGTAAACTTTGGGTGGATCAAACTGATGAGGTTGACTGCTATCGAATCTTGCTGGTAACATTTTATACCTAGGCAGTTTAGGGTCCCCAATTTCCAATGAATGAGCCTGATCAACAACAGCCCTATAGAACCTTTCAAACTACATCTTTCATCTGGCGCTTGTAAAAATCTTGCGTTACATTAACTGCTGACATTGCCTCTTGAATGCTTAGATCCTTGGCTTGTAAGACTTTAGAAGTTTCTTCAGCAGCACTGAAAAGAAGGTGACCCAATTTTAAACCAAATAAAATTTCAAATTTTTCCAAAGCAGCAAGTATTCCAGCTGCTTTCAATCCATAATCATCATGGGTTGTTTGATGGACTTCTTCCATGGTTTCCATAATAACACCATACTGATTGATCCCAGCACCAATGGCACCAGTTCTCACTGTCCATCGAGTTGGACACAGCACCTTAATGCCACCTTCTGCAGTCTAATTTACAACAATTTCTTAGAAAAGAGATGCTTTCTTTTAGGAGAGTAATTTATTAACTTCACTATTTCTCTAATAAGATCAATAGTATCTCTCAATAGCTGTATCTGCCTCCCTGCATCTTGCAGGCAGAAATTCAGGGAGTGAGCCAGACAATGGACAGGCAATGCAGCTGGGACTTATTTTCTGAACAAGGTAGCTAAGCCTTTTCTTTTCCCCTGCATTGCAGCAGCTCCATTGTATGCTTGACCACGACATAATGACAAAGGCAAAGCACATCGCATAGGCATATCTTTCAATACAACAAATAAAGTTTCAGCTTTAGTGTTGGGAAGATTGAATAAACCAACTGAATCTTCATGCACCATATAATCATCATCGACATACCTTATAGACAAGTTAAACTGTTCTTTAAAAGTAACGTCAGTAGCCTCATCAGCAATCACAGCAACTAGGAACACTACTCATGATTCTTGCTAAAATTTGTCGTAATACTTTTTGCCCCATCACTTATCATTTCATTAACAATGTCATGTGATAAATACTTCCCTTCCTTGACCCAGTTTTTGATGTCATTATTATCACTTGACCACATGCTTAATAATTGAGGTAGATTTCCCTCTTGTTCAGAATGTCTATGCCTTGCCTGAGAAGATATTTCATAGCCTCAAGTTGTTTCAAGAGCCCAATACGCCGAGACAGTTGAGCTCTAGCAATTTGAGTGTTGAGCTGAGTAGCAATTGATGGATTGGCAAGAGCATTCTATTTCAACTTCATTTCAAGATGCATATCTGAATTCTCATGGGTACGAAATTTTAGAGTAGCCATTTTATAATTATCAAATCCTTTAATTGTAAATGCTTCCTCACCTTTTGTCGAAAATGTAAGTAGGTCATGTTTGTGTGCATATTTGCAGTAGACACAAAATACTTTCTTCTTCGTAGTACATAGAGTGAGCCATTCATGTTTGTCATACTATGTAGCGAGAAATTTGCGACCATTCTTAGCAAATAGAGATAATGCCTCCTTTCCTTTTGGTTGGTAAGCAGTTTTTTCCTCAGTACAGCATTGATTCATGCATTCTTCATTGACAGTAACAGATTCATTGTCACCAACAGAAATACTTTCTTCCCCTATCTCTTCCAGACATTCGAGCTCATTACATACTTCCTTATCGACAGACTCTGTCAAAGTCATGTTCTTGTAAAAGCTCATTCCCAGATACACCAGGCATCCTTTCTTTTTGTGAAGTTTTCTTCTTCTTTGGCCACATTTCTGTTAGACTTCTTTGAGTTTCCTTTCTCTTCATCTCCAGCGCTTATTTGCACACGTGGGTTTAATAATTTGAGCAGCTGCAATCATAATGTGGTTTTAGCAGGTGTTTTGGCAGGTTAACATGTGGTCTGGGGTTTATAGGCAGTATAATTATACCATGCATTGACAGGCCACAAGATCATTGTGGGGGGCAATGCCCCCATGGAGCCTTCCCCGTGGATGGCTAGCTAGTGTATTGTATAACTCATGGATGGCTAGCTAGTGTATTGTATAACTCATGGATGACTAGCTAGTGTATTGTATACCTCATGGATGACTAGCTAGTGTATTGTATAACTCATGGATGACTAGCTAGTGTATTGTATACCTCATGGATGGCTAGCTAGTGTATTGTATAACTCATGGATGACTAGCTAGTGTATTGTATACCTCATGGATGACTAGCTAGTGTATTGTATAACTCATGGATGACTAGCTAGTGTATTGTATACCTCATGGATGGCTAGCTAGTGTATTGTATAACTCATGGATGGCTAGCTAGTGTATTGTATAACTCATGGATGGCTAGTAGTGTATTGTATAACTCATGGATGGCTAGCTAGTGTATTGTATAACTCATGGATGGCTAGCTAGTGTATTGTATAACTCATGGATGGCTAGCTAGTATATTGAATAACTCATGGATGACTAGCTAGTGTATTGTATACCTCATGGATGGCTAGCTAGTGTATTGTATAACTCATGGATGACTAGCTAGTGTATTGTATACCTCATGGATGGCTAGTTAGTGTATTGTATAACTCATGGATGGCTAGCTAGTGAATTGTATAACTCATGGATGCCTAGCTAGTGTATTGTATACCTCATGGATGACTAGCTAGTGTATTGTATAACTCATGGATGACTAGCTAGTGTATTGTATAACTCATGGATGACTAGCTAGTGTATTGTATACCTCATGGATGACTAGCTAGTGTATTGTATACCTCATGGATGACTAGCTAGTGTATTGTATACCTCATGGATGGCTAGCTAGTGTATTGTATACCTCATGGATGGCTAGCTAGTGTATTGTATACCTCATGGATGCCTAGCTAGTGTATTGTATAACTCATGGATGCCTAGCTAGTGTATTGTATAACTCATGGATGGCTTAGCTAGTGTATTGTATACCTCATGGATGCCTAGCTAGTGTATTGTATACCTCATGGATGGCTAGCTAGTGTATTGTATACCTCATGGATGGCTAGCTAGTGTATTGTATACCTCATGGATGACTAGCTAGTGTATTGTATACCTCATGGATGGCTAGCTAGTGTATTGTATACCTCATGGATGGCTAGCTAGTGTATTGTATAACTCATGGATGACTAGCTAGTGTATTGCATAACTCATGGATGGCTAGCTAGTATATTGTATACCTCATGGATGGCTAGCTAGTGTATTCTATAACTCATGGATGGCTAGCTAGTGTATTGTATACCTCATGGATGACTAGCTAGTGTATTGCATTACTCATGGATGCTAGCTAGTGTATTGTATAACTCATGGATGGCTAGCTAGTGTATTGTATACCTCATGGATGGCTAGCTAGTGTATTGTATACCTCATGGATGACTAGCTAGTGTATTGCATTACTCATGGATGGCTAGCTAGTGTATTGCATTACTCATGGATGACTAGCTAGTGTATTGTATACCTCATGGATGGCTAGCTAGTGTATTGTATAACTCATGGATGGCTAGCTAGTGTATTGTATACCTCATGGATGACTAGCTAGTGTATTGTATAACTCATGGATGCCTAGCTAGTGTATTGTATAACTCATGGATGGCTAGCTAGTGTATTGTATAACTCATGGATGACCAGCTAGTGTATTGTATAACTCATGGATGGCTAGCTAGTGTATTGTATAACTCATGGATGGCTAGCTAGTGTATTGTATACCTCATGGATGACTAGCTAGTGTATTATATAACTCATGGATGCCTAGCTAGTGTATTGTATACCTCATGGATGACTAGCTAGTGTATTGTATACCTCATGGATGGCTAGCTAGTGTATTGTATAACTCATGGATGACTAGCTAGTGTATTGTATACCTCATGGATGGCTAGCTAGTGTATTGTATAACTCATGGATGGCTAGCTAGTGTATTGTATAACTCATGGATGGCTAGCTAGTGTATTGTATACCTCATGGATGACTAGCTAGTGTATTATATAACTCATGGATGCCTAGCTAGTGTATTGTATACCTCATGGATGGCTAGCTAGTGTATTGTATACCTCATGGATGGCTAGCTAGTGTATTGTATACCTCATGGATGGCTAGCTAGTGTATTGTATAACTCATGGATGACTAGCTAGTGTATTGTATACCTCATGGATGGCTAGCTAGTGTATTGTATACCTCATGGATGGCTAGCTAGTGTATTGTATAACTCATGGATGGCTAGCTAGTGTATTGTATACCTCATGGATGACTAGCTAGTGTATTGTATACCTCATGGATGGCTAGCTAGTGTATTGTATAACTCATGGATGGCTAGCTAGTGTATTGCATAACTCATGGATGGCTAGCTAGTGTATTATATAACTCATGGATGGCTAGCTAGTGTATTGTATACCTCATGGATGGCTAGCTAGTGTATTGTATAACTCATGGATGGCTAGCTAGTGTATTGTATAACTCATGGATGGCTAGCTAGTGTATTGTATAACTCATGGATGGCTAGCTAGTGTATTGTATAACTCATGGATGGCTAGCTAGTGTATTGTATACCTCATGGATGGCTAGATAGTGTATTGTATACCTCATGGATGGCTAGCTAGTGTATTGTATACCTCATGGATGGCTAGATAGTGTATTGTATAACTCATGGATGGCTAGCTAGTGTATTGTATACCTCATGGATGGCTAGCTAGTGTATTGTATACCTCATGGATGGCTAGCTAGTGTATTGTATAACTCATGGGTGGCTAGCTAGTGTATTGTATAACTCATGGATGCCTAGCTAGTGTATTGTATAACTCTAGCTAGTGTATTGTATACCTCATGGATGGCTAGTAGTGTATTGTATACCTCATGGATGGCTAGCTAGTGTATTGTATAACTCATGGATGGCTAGCTAGTGTATTGTATACCTCATGGATGACTAGCTAGTGTATTGTATAACTCATGGATGGCTAGCTAGTGTATTGTATACCTCATGGATGGCTAGCTAGTGTATTGTATAACTCATGGATGGCTAGCTAGTGTATTGTATAACTCATGGATGGCTAGCTAGTGTATTGTATAACTCATGGATGGCTAGCTAGTGTATTGTATACCTCATGGATGGCTAGCTAGTGTATTGTATACCTCATGGATGCCTAGCTAGTGTATTGTATAACTCATGGATGGCTAGCTAGTGTATTGTATACCTCATGGATGGCTATCTAGTGTATTGCATAACTCATGGATGGCTAGCTAGTGTATTGTATAACTCATGGATGCCTAGCTAGTGTATTGTATAACTCATGGATGGCTAGCTAGTGTATTGTATATCTCATGGATGACTAGCTAGTGTATTGTATACCTCATGGATGGCTAGCTAGTGTATTGTATAACTCATGGATGACTAGCTAGTGTATTGTATAACTCATGGATGGCTAGCTAGTGTATTGTATACCTCATGGATGGCTAGCTAGTGTATTGTATACCTCATGGATGACTAGCTAGTGTATTGTATAACTCATGGATGACTAGCTAGTGTATTGTATAACTCATGGATGCCTAGCTAGTGTATTGTATAACTCATGGATGACTAGCTAGTGTATTGTATACCTCATGGATGGCTAGCTAGTGTATTGTATACCTCATGGATGACTAGCTAGTGTATTGTATACCTCATGGATGGCTAGCTAGTGTATTGTATAACTCATGGATGGCTAGCTAGTGTATTGTATACCTCATGGATGGCTAGCTAGTGTATTGTATACCTCATGGATGGCTAGCTAGTGTATTGTATAACTCATGGATGGCTAGCTAGTGTATTGCATAACTCATGGATGCCTAGCTAGTGTATTGTATAACTCATGGATGGCTAGTAGTGTATTGTATACCTCATGGATGGCTAGCTAGTGTATTGTATAACTCATGGATGACTAGCTAGTGTATTGTATAACTCATGGATGGCTAGCTAGTGTATTGTATACCTCATGGATGACTAGCTAGTGTATTGTATACCTCATGGATGGCTAACTAGTGTATTGTATACCTCATGGATAGCTAGCTAGTTTATTGTATAACTCATGGATGGCTAGCTAGTGTATTGCATAACTCATGGATGGCTAGCTAGTGTATTGTATATCTCATGGATGGCTAGCTAGTGTATTGTATAACTCATGGATGGCTAGCTAGTGTATTGTATAACTCATGGATGGCTAGCTAGTGTATTGTATAACTCATGGATGGCTAGCTAGTGTATTGTATACCTCATGCAGGCCCGTAGCCAGAAAAATTAGTGGGGGGGTTCTGTTGGTAAATATTGGGACCTTTTGGGTCTCTAAGCGACCCAAGGGGGAAGGTTGTGGTAGGGGAATGTGCTCTCTCCTGTGCAAATATCGGAAACAAAATAAGCATTCTAAACATAATAATAAATGACTATTTATTATGAGATTAAACTAGAGATTAAACTATCTAATAAGAGTTTCAAGTTCCATTCTCCTTGGGTGTAAGTGTCCAAATATTTCAACAACTTCATCCAGATTAATTGTTGTGTCATAATGTACATGTAAGATGTAAGATGTCAGGCGTTCTTGGTTCATAGATGCTCTTAGGTAATTGTTGAGACGTTTAAGTGTACTGCCACTTCTTTCACATTCACAAGATGTTACTGGCAGAGTGCATGCGATTTGCAAGAGAACATGAATGTTTGGAAAAAATGCTGCATCACAATCCTTCAAGGCACTAGATGGTGTGGATTCTCTTTTGTGAAAGGGTACATTTGCATATCTTGATTTCCAGCGAGTGAGTTCAGTTTCTATTAGTTCTGGTGATGGCAAATAAGTTTCAACAACTGTGCTGATATCAAATTATCTTGTGGTAATCAGAGATGGTACAAGTACCAGAAGAGATGAAGCAGTTGCTGACAATGATGAGAACCTTTCATTTAAGCTAGTGCAGATAATGGAATAGCAAGATTACTCTTGAAGTAATCAAATACTGATTCTGCTGGTGCATTACCACGGTGCTGCTGTCTGCTTGCTATCCTTGGCTTACTCGGGGTGGTGCCCACCTTATCAGCCATCAAGACAGCCTGGTCATATACTTTCTGAAAGTTTTCTTCTCCTTGCTTTTTTAGGTGCAAAAAAGAAGTTGGCCTGGCAGTTCTTGGCTGCCTTTTTCAGTTCTCTCTTTCTTTGCTGGGACCTACCAGGCATACTTGATTCTTTTGAGTGCTCACCACATGCTGTCAGCTTTTCTCTAAATGACTTTTAACAAACCACAAATTAACCAACACAAATTCATTGTAGATGTACTCCATGATGTGGTTAACACCATTGTAGCTATGTGTAATTCTTTAATTAAGTAGCTTTGTGAAGGCAATATTTGAAAGTGTGGACCCAATTGGAAATGTGGACCCAATTAAAAGGGTGGACCCAACTGAAAGGGTGGACCTCACAGCCATTGGGGGGGTTCTAGAGAACCCTGAGAACCCCCCCTGGCTACGGGCTTGTCATGGATGGCTAGCTAGTGTATTGTATAACTCATGGATGGCTAGCTAGTGTATTGTATAACTCATGGATGGCTAGCTAGTGTATTGTATAACTCATGGATGACTAGCTAGTGTATTGTATAACTCATGGATGGCTAGCTAGTGTATTGTATACCTCATGGATGGCTAGCTAGTGTATTGTATACCTCATGGATGACTAGCTAGTGTATTGTATAACTCATGGATGGCTAGCTAGTGTATTGTATACCTCATGGATGACTAGCTAGTGTATTCTATAACTCATGGATGACTAGCTAGTGTATTGTATACCTCATGGATGGCTAGCTAGTGTATTGTATACCTCATGGATGACTAGCTAGTGTATTGTATAACTCATGGATGGCTAGCTAGTGTATTGTATAACTCATGGATGGCTAGTAGTGTATTGTATAACTCATGGATGCCTAGCTAGTGTATTGTATACCTCATGGATGGCTAGCTAGTGTATTGTATAACTCATGGATGGCTAGCTAGTGTATTGAATAACTCATGAATGACTAGCTAGTGTATTGTATAACTCATGGATGGCTAGCTAGTGTATTGTATAACTCATGTATGGCTAGCTAGTGTATTGTATACCTCATGGATGGCTAGCTAGTGTATTGTATACCTCATGGATGGCTAGCTAGTGTATTGTATACCTCATGGATGGCTAGCTAGTGTATTGTATACCTCATGGATGGCTAGTAGTGTATTGTATAACTCATGGATGGCTAGCTAGTGTATTGTATAACTCATGGATGACTAGCTAGTGTATTGTATACCTCATGGATGGCTAGCTAGTGTATTGCATAACTCATGGATGACTAGATAGTGTATTGTATACCTCATGGATGACTAGCTAGTGTATTGTATAACTCATGGATGGCTAGCTAGTGTATTGTATACCTCATGGATGGCTAGCTAGTGTATTGTATACCTCATGGATGGCTAGCTAGTGTATTGTATACCTCATGGATGGCTAGCTAGTGTATTGTATAACTCATGGATGGCTAGCTAGTGTATTATATAACTCATGGATGACTAGCTAGTGTATTGTATACCTCATGGATGGCTAGCTAGTGTATTGTATACCTCATGGATGACTAGCTAGTGTATTGTATACCTCATGGATGGCTAGCTAGTGTATTGTATAACTCATGGATGGCTAGCTAGTGTATTGTATAACTCATGGATGGCTAGCTAGTGTATTGCATAACTCATGGATGGCTAGCTAGTGTATTGTATAACTCATGGATGGCTAGCTAGTGTATTGTATAACTCATGGATGGCTAGCTAGTGTATTGTATAACTCATGGATGGCTAGCTAGTGTATTGTATAACTCATGGATGGCTAGCTAGTGTATTGTATACCTCATGGATGCCTAGCTAGTGTATTGTATACCTTATGGATGGCTAGCTAGTGTATTGTATACCTCATGGATGGCTAGCTAGTGTATTGTATAACTCATGGATGGCTAGCTAGTGTATTGTATACCTCATGGATGACTAGCTAGTGTATTGTATACCTCATGGATGGCTAGCTAGTGTATTGTATACCTCATGGATGACTAGCTAGTATATTGTATAACTCATGGATGGCTAGCTAGTGTATTGTATAACTCATGCTAGTGTATTGTATAACTCATGGATGGCTAGCTAGTGTATTGTATAACTCATGGATGGCTAGCTAGTGTATTGTATACCTCATGGATGGCTAGCTAGTGTATTGTATACCTCATGGATGCCTAGCTAGTGTATTGCATAACTCATGGATGGCTAGCTAGTGTATTGTATAACTCATGGATGACTAGCTAGTGTATTGTATAACTCATGGATGGCTAGCTAGTGTATTGTATACCTCATGGATGGCTAGCTAGTGTATTGTATAACTCATGGATGGCTAGCTAGTGTATTGTATAACTCATGGATGGCTAGCTAGTGTATTGTATACCTCATGGATGGCTAGCTAGTGTATTGTATAACTCATGGATGGCTAGCTAGTGTATTGTATACCTCATGGATGGCTAGCTAGTGTATTGTATAACTCATGGATGGCTAGCTAGTGTATTGTATACCTCTTGGATGGCTAGCTAGTGTATTATATAACTCATGCATGGCTAGCTAGTGTATTATATAACTCATGCATGGCTAGCTAGTGTATTGTATAACTCATGGATGGCTAGCTAGTGTATTGTATAACTCATGGATGGCTAGCTAGTGTATTGTATAACTCATGCATGGCTAGCTAGTGTATTGTATACCTCATGGATGGCTAGCTAGTGTATTGTATAACTCATGGATGGCTAGTAGTGTATTGTATAACTCATGGATGGCTAGCTAGTGTATTGTATACCTCATGGATGGCTAGCTAGTGTATTGTATACCTCATGGATGACTAGCTAGTGTATTGTATAACTCATGGATGACTAGCTAGTGTATTGTATACCTCATGGATGGCTAGCTAGTGTATTGTATACCTCATGGATGGCTAGCTAGTGTGTTGTATAACTCATGGATGGCTAGCTAGTGTATTGTATAACTCATGGATGGCTAGCTAGTGTATTGTATACCTCATGGATGACTAGCTAGTGTATTGTATAACTCATGGATGACTAGCTAGTGTATTGTATACCTCATGGATGGCTAGCTAGTGTATTGTATAACTCATGGATGACTAGCTAGTGTATTGTATAACTCATGGATGGCTAGCTAGTGTATTGTATACCTCATGGATGACTAGCTAGTGTATTATATACCTCATGGATGACTAGCTAGTGTATTGTATACCTCATGGATGGCTAGCTAGTGTATTGTATACCTCATGGATGGCTAGCTAGTGTATTGTATACCTCATGGATGCCTAGCTAGTGTATTGTATAACTCATGGATGGCTAGCTAGTGTATTGTATAACTCATGGATGGCTAGCTAGTGTATTGTATACCTCATGGATGACTAGCTAGTGTATTATATACCTCATGGATGACTAGCTAGTGTATTGTATACCTCATGGATGGCTAGCTAGTGTATTGTATACCTCATGGATGGCTAGCTAGTGTATTGTATAACTCATGGATGGCTAGCTAGTGTATTGTATAACTCATGGATGGCTAGCTAGTGTATTGTATACCTCTAGCTAGTGTATTGTATACCTCATGGATGGCTAGCTAGTGTATTGTATAACTCATGGATGGCTAGCTAGTGTATTGTATAACTCATGGATGGCTAGCTAGTGTATTTATACCTCTAGCTAGTGTATTGTATAACTCATGGATGGCTAGCTAGTGTATTGTATACCTCATGGATGGCTAGCTAGTGTATTGTATAACTCATGGATGGCTAGCTAGTGTAATGCATAACTCATGGATGACTAGCTAGTGTATTGTATACCTCATGGATGACTAGCTAGTGTATTGTATACCTCATGGATGGCTAGCTAGTGTATTGTATACCTCATGGATGGCTAGCTAGTGTATTGTATAACTCATGGATGGCTAGCTAGTGTATTGTATAACTCATGGATGACTAGCTAGTGCATTGTATAACTCATGGATGCCTAGCTAGTGTATTGTATAACTCATGGATGGCTAGCTAGTGTATTGTATAACTCATGGATGGCTAGCTAGTGTATTGTATACCTCATGGATGCCTAGCTAGTGTATTGTATAACTCATGGATGGCTAGCTAGTGTATTGTATAACTCATGGATGCCTAGCTAGTGTATTGTATACCTCATGGATGACTAGCTAGTGTATTGTATAACTCATGGATGGCTAGCTAGTGTATTGTATACCTCATGGATGGCTAGCTAGTGTATTGTATACCTCATGGATGGCTAGCTAGTGTATTGTATACCTCATGGATGGCTAGCTAGTGTATTGTAAAACTCATGGATGGCCAGCTGGTTTGTTGTGCACTTAAATCTAAATATGATCCTGCAGTGTGGATCTAAACTGTCCGAGCACAGGTGGATCATGTTAGCCTGAAGGTGGTGTCAAAACTGGATCGAGAACTCAGTGCAGAGTTGATGGCTGAGATGGTACAACAAAGCATGGCTACTATGCAAGGAGTCAACACCAGGATGGGCGGTGACATAATCAGCATCCTGTACCATAAGTGGTTGAGTTGAGCATGACTGCAGAGCATCAATGCGGAGCACATATACAGTTGAGTGGAACATGGTGAAAGTATATAAATATGGAAATGCAAGTTGTGTACATAAGATAAGGTTTGGAAATGTCTACTACACAAAAATTACCGAGTTTTGTTTTAAGTGAAGTTTTGCCATGGCATGCATTTAGTCTGGCATATCAAGGAAGGCTCTCAGGCCCTCGACACCACTCGATGCATTTAGCCAGAACTGATCTTCTTTGGGAAGCACATCATAAGATGATGGAAGCACATCGCTCCATTTGTTGTCTGAGTCCTTGTCAAGTGCTTCACGAATTGCTTCCCAAGCCGAATACTTGATGTCACACTTTGCCTCATCAATAGCTTTGGAAGTTCCAACTGGTTCAGAAATAACAGTCGATTCCAGTTCGTCATTTTCAATTTGTTCTTTACTAGTTGTCTGTTCTTTGTCTACATTTGCTATCACAATGGATGCTGGCTCCCTGTCGGAAATAGCATCAGTCAACATGTTAAGAGAAGGTTCCCCATCTTCACCGCTGTCAGAAGCTGCCACTAAAGCTTCTGCTAGTGGTACTGGCGTAGATATGTACTCAAAGTCCATGCCAGGATCTACGAAATCCTCAGAAGGAACAGTCATCGAGAGTGCGGTTAGATTAGCTGGCAAGGTCATGATAGGATCCACAAATGTAGGATTCTCAAATGTCAGTTCATCAGATGGGCAGAAATGCAAGGGGTTCGACCTCTTAGTCAGTGGGGAAGCAGGGAGTGAATGAGAAGGGTTGGCATCCAGCAATACTTCCAGTGTATTTAGAGTCAAGGTGTTGTCAATCATTGACATGGGCCTATTGGAATGTGGCTCATTGCTCGATTCTGATTGCGTGTGTCGGGAGTTCCTATGCCTGAAATGGTCAAATATTGACCTTCTCTTGTTTGGGGTAGTGTTTGGGGTAGTTGACCCTTCAGAGAGCTTACGATCACTGGACTTGCGATGACGACGTTGGTAGATAGAGAAGGCACTTCTGAATGACTTCCATCGCTGCTTTGGCTTAAAAGCGTCGTTTCCATTGACTTCTCTGTTTGGGACTTTGCTATTGCTACAGAAAAGAAATGATAATTTCCTGCAAATAAACTACACAATGTAATAATGCAGACGCATGTTCAGCTCGGAGGAATAGTGGGAGGGGCTGGGATATATACTTATTCTCCCAACTCCCCAAGAATTTGGAAATCATAAATCTGATTTATTGGCTTCAGCGTCAGTAATACTGTAAATTTTCATTGTTGATACATTTTCGTAGTGTTAATATGTGAGAGGGAAAAAATGGGGGGAAATGTAAACGTAGAATTATAAATAGGAGAGATTATGGTTCATGCACACACGGGCAGGACAGAGATGAGAACTAGCTAGATTTTAGAAGTGCTAGAAATCCCTCTCCTAGAATATTTCAAGTTCAGAGAAGTGAATACCGCTTTTAAAATTTCCTATATAGCATGTCCGATATTGATGGCTTTCACAATCCTCAACTGTTGGATTATTAATATAGCCCAGTAGCCTCTTTAAGAATGGCCTAGCAATCTCATCCACAGCTTTTCAGCAGGTTCCTCTACAGAAGTCACGGAGTATTGTCTCACGGTCGGTCGAGTGAGAAAGGAAAAAAATTGTGACCACAAAAATGAGGTATTCCAGAGTTATGGTAGAGATTTAAAAAATAAAATATGAATTAAACGGTGATGAATACTAATGAATACTAATGTGTGTAATAACTATGATGTAATGTGCTATGATGTAATGTGATATGACAATGCACTTTATACAAGAATAAGTAAGTAGTAGTAGTAGTAGTATATAGTGTAGTAGTATATAGTAATAATAATAATAATAATAATAATAAAATTAATAACAATAAAATAATAATATAAAAAAATAATAACAACAACAACAATAGCAACAACAAAAACAACAATGATGATGATGATGATAATAATAATTAATAATAATAATAATAATAATAATCAATAATAAAAAAATAAAAAAATAAATGTATGTATGCTGGGGCAGGATCTCTAGACACCCCTGTATAAATAAGTGCCCCCCCCCAGCCCAGCCCCCTGCATATGAAACATTTACACATCTATTCTACTTCTAATTCATAGAAGAACGTGTCGCAAAAGTTGTCGATTAGAGGGGAAAGAAAATAACAACGAGCCAATGAAAAACAAGCCAACAAATTTAACTCCTACCTTGGCCCAGCTTTCATTTGTGTCTGAATGGCATCAATCCACTGAGCCCTCTCCTCCATACTTCTGGCAGACTAGAGAATAAGATATAAAATGAAAAACTGTAAAAAAAAAATCCAGTGAATCCACAGAGGAGTTATACAACAGTATACATTCCTGTTGAGGCTGTGAATGTATCACAGTTCAGTAGCCAACTAAACCTTTGGTGCAAAACTGCACCTACCTGGCTACACAGAGTCAACTATTCTGTTACAAGGATCCATTTCGAAAAGATAACTCTCCATTGTAGCTGAAACAAAAAATGCTTGTGTACATGGCCTGACAGCATGTTGCATTCATGCAAAACATGAATGCAAAACACAGGAACACATCTGAGTTGCGTTAAGTACTGCCTATGAGTCAACATGTTTCCTTGTGGCAGTGTCGCTTCTATTTCAGAAGTGGATGAGATGAGCTTGTTCCGACTATTCTTGTTCTTGTTATGAGTATTTGAAGGTCTATGGATATCTCTGAACTGTGGAGATAGAAATTGGTTCAATATACATACCATATAGTCTCTAATACAAACTGAAGTCACTTATTATTATTCCAGTCCAATCTACCTGCAATCACTATTGGAAGGGGGGGGGGGGGGCTATTGCGCAAGTTCCAGCACGAGGATTATTTTGAAAAGTGGCCACTGATCACAAGCACTGATCGCAATTGAAGGACTTTACCCAACCCTACTACTTATAGAAGCTTTTCTTGCTAAAGAAAGCTGCACAGCACCTCTACCTACCAACAAACACTCTGAGCCCTTTAACCTTTTGAGAAAGGAGGTACTTTTGAATGATCTATAAATCTTAATGTCACACAGTTATACCTGGAAGTATGGTTACCACTGGAGGGGCAATTCATACTGTATGGGATGCAGTAGCCATAAATTACTTCAGCTAAATCTATGGTGATTCGACAAGAGAAGTTTATAGCTGGACTTTTCTAGTCTAGCCATAAGCTGAGTCAGTGTAACCAAACAGATAAATAGTGGGGGCCTGCCCATCTCTCTCCTCCTCCCCTCCAAATCCCACCCCCCACTCCATCTCACCCTGCCTATGGCCATCGAAACTAGAGTGAGGAGAGAGATCACATTATCTATAAAGATCACCAATTCTGTCTCATCGGCTAGTTCCCTTATGAAAGAATGTCTATATAATTGAGGATACATGTAAATATTGCCAACATCGCTGTGGCCTTCTAGAATATGAAGTAGTAGGCTAAACACTGAGAGTCGCCACCTGCATGGGCATGGCTTGGGCTATCAAGTCTTGCTTACCATTACGTGTGTGCGTAGTGTGGTACAGATCTCAAATGGTGCTCCAAATGTAGCTTCATTGGCGGGTGCACAGTGCACGCACTAGAATAATACAACACAAAGCCAAAGTTGAACTAAAACAATGAACAAAACAAATCACATAATTATAGAAACACATCACATAATTATAGAAACACATCACATAATTATAGAAACACATCACATTATAGAAACACATCACATAATTATAGCACATCACATAATTATAGAAACATCACATAATTATAGAAACACATCACATAATTATAGAAACACATCACATAATTATAGAAACCATCACATAATTAGAGAAACACATCACATAATTATGGAAACACATCACATTATTATAGAAACATCCATAATTATAGAAACACATCACATAATTATAGAAACACATCACATTATAGAAACACATCACATAATTATAGAAACACATCACATAATTATATAAACATATCACATAATTATAGAAACACATCGCATAATTATAGAAACATCACATATTATAGAAACACATCACATAATTATGGAAACACATCACATTATTATAGAAACACATCACATAATTATAGAAACCATCACATAATTAGATAAACACATCACATTATTATAGAAACATCCATAATTATAGAAACACATCACATAATTATAGAAACACATCACATTATAGAAACACATCACATAATTATAGAAACACATCACATAATTATATAAACACATCACATATCACATAATTATAGAAACATCACATATTATAGAACCACATCACATAAGAAACACATCACATAATTATAGAAACATCACATAATTATAGAAACACATCACATAAGAACACATCACATAAGAAACACATCACATAATTATAGAAACATCAAATATTATAGAAACACATCACATAATTATAGAAACACATCACATAATTATAGAAACACATCACATTATTATAGAAACATCCATAATTATCAAATAATTATAGAAACATATCAACATATCACATAATTATAGGGCATGACTACTATGGCTATGGGTTCTGAACCAGATGGAGAAAGATTTAAAGTTCTGCATATCAGGTCAAGTGTGGTTAGTAGTGGTGCAGTTCCATGTGGTTACTAGTGGTGCAGTTCCATGTTGTTAGTAGTGGTGCAGTTCCATGTTGTTAGTAGTGGTGCAGTTCCATGTTGTTAGTAGTGGTGCAGTTCCATGTTGTTAGTAGTGGTGCAGTTCCATGTGGTTACTAGTGGTGCAGTTCCATGTTGTTAGTAGTGGTGCAGTTCCATGTTGTTAGTAGTGGTGCAGTTCCATGTTGTTAGTAGTGGTGCAGTTCCATGTTGTTAGTAGTGGGTGCAGTCCCATGTGGTTAGTAGTGGTGCAGTTCCATGTGGTTAGTAGTGGTGCAGTTCCATGTTGTTAGTAGTGGTGCAGTTCCATGTTGTTAGTAGTGGTGCAGTTCCATGTTGTTAGTAGTGGTGCAGTTCCATGTGGTTACTAGTGGTGCAGTTCCATGTTGTTAGTAGTGGTGCAGTTCCATGTTGTTAGTAGTGGTGCAGTTCCATGTTGTTAGTAGTGGTGCAGTTCCATGTTGTTAGTAGTGGGTGCAGTCCCATGTGGTTAGTAGTGGTGCAGTTCCATGTGGTTAGTAGTGGTGCAGTTCCATGTTGTTAGTAGCGGTGCAGTTCCATGTTGTTAGTAGTGGTGCAGTTCCATGTTGTTAGTAGTGGTGCAGTTCCATGTTGTTAGTAGTGGTGCAGTTCCATGTTGTTAGTAGTGGTGCAGTTCCATGTTGTTAGTAGTGGTGCAGTTCCATGTTGTTAGTAGTGGTGCAGTTCCATGTTGTTAGTAGTGGGTGCAGTCCCATGTTGTTAGTAGTGGTGCAGTTCCATGTTGTTAGTAGTGGTGCAGTTCCATGTTGTTAGTAGTGGTGCAGTTCCATGTTGTTAGTAGTGGTGCAGTTCCATGTTGTTAGTAGTGGTGCAGTTCCATGTTGTTAGTAGTGGTGCAGTTCCATGTTGTTAGTAGTGGTGCAGTTCCATGTTGTCAGTAGTGGTGCAGTTCCATGTTGTTAGTAGTGGTGCAGTTCCATGTTGTTAGTAGTGGTCCAGTTCCATGTTGTTAGTAGTGGTGCAGTTCCATGTTGTTAGTAGTGGGTGCAGTTCCATGTTGTTAGTAGTGGTGCAGTTCCATGTTGTTAGTAGTGGTGCAGTTCCATGTTGTCAGTTCCATGTTGTTAGTATGTTAGTAGTGGTGCAGTTCCATGTTGTTAGTAGTGGTGCAGTTCCATGTTGTTAGTAGTGGTGCAGTTCCATGTTGTTAGTAGTGGGTGCAGTTCCATGTTGTTAGTAGTGGTGCAGTCCCATGTTGTTAGTAGTGGTGCAGTTCCATGTTGTTAGTAGTGGGTGCAGTTCCATGTTATTAGTAGTGGTGCAGTTCCATGTTGTTAGTAGTGTAGTGGTGCAGTCCCATGTTGTTAGTAGTGGTGCAGTTCCATGTTGTTAGTAGTGGGTGCAGTTCCATGTTATTAGTAGTGGTGCAGTTCCATGTTGTTAGTAGTGGTGCAGTTCCATGTTGTCAGTTCCATGTTGTTAGTAGTGGTGCAGTTCCATGTTGTCAGTTCCATGTTGTTAGTAGTGGTGCAGTTCCATGTTGTCAGTTCCATGTTGTTAGTAGTGGGTGCAGTTCCATGTTGTCAGTTCCATGTTGTTAGTAGTGGGTGCAGTTCCATGTTGTTAGTAGTGGTGCAGTTCCATGTTGTCAGTTCCATGTTGTTAGTAGTGGGTGCAGTTCCATGTTGTTAGTAGTGATGCAGTTCCATGTTGTCAGTTCCATGTTGTTAGTAGTGGGTGCAGTTCCATGTTGTTAGTAGTGGTGCAGTTCCATGTTGTTAGTATGTTAGTAGTGGGTGCAGTTCCATGTTGTTAGTAGTGGTGCAGTTCCATGTTGTCAGTTCCATGTTGTTAGTAGTAGTAGTGCAGTCCCATGTTGTTGTGGTGCAGTTCCATGTTGTTAGAGTGGTGCAGTTCCATGTTGTCAGTAGTGGTGCAGTTCCATGTTGTTGTGGTGCAGTTCCATGTTGTCAGTAGTGGTGCAGCTCAAAAAGAACTCTGGTTATTAGCTCACAGTCTATAAGTATTTGCTAATAATCAAGTGACCTCTGTTTGGCCTTGCCCAACTGTACCTCTCTAGTTTGCTATTGTAGATTTCCTGCTTGGCTCCTCCAGACCTGCAGCAAAGTTAGTTACTTGCATAGCTGCTGCAGCACAAACCTTCCCTAGTTACACTCCACTCTCACCAGCGTGCTCTGTGGTGACGTGTCTCAGAAGGAAGAGGCAGACCACCATGACAGCAAAGTTAGTTACTTGCATAGCTGCTGCAGCACAAACCTTCCCTAGTTACACTCCACTCTCACCAGCGTGCTCTGTGGTGACGTGTCTCAGAAAGAGGCAGACCACCATAAATACTACGATCATTTCCACTGGCTGTCGAGTTTGTAGTTATAACTCTATCAATCTCATTAGAACACTTCCTATATAGTATCTTAAAGCATCTATGAAATAGCTCCTTTCAGAAGCAAACAACAGAGCAGATGGAGAGGGGAGGAGGGCAGATGCAACTCCGATGTCGGTACTCGGCCGCACAGCTGCGGACGCTACTAGAGCACAGTCTCTAACGGAGTGCGAGAGTTTTGAAGGAAAAATAATTGTAATCATTGAGAGAAGTGAGACACTAAACTATTCCATGCGTGTGAACTGCAACATTGTACATCAGCACCTGCACTCAACCACACTGCCAAGAGACTGTTTAGTGACACGATGGAACCTCGTAAGACAAAGCAAGATGAGAGTGGAACTGCAGTGTTTGCATTTTAATTGGGTAAAACCGATTTAACCCAACCCAGTGGGTAAAACCTGTGTTTTAGGTATTTCTCCCAGGTTTTACCCGGGTTTTACCCAGGTATTACCCAGTGATATAAAACACTTATATATTTGTAGCCCTGTCACAGCCCTGTCCCAGAGCCACAAGTGTCTGGGTGGTGGTGGACACCAGGGCTATTTAAATGGCAGCAAATACCACAGGTCATCATTCACTGCTTATAGTTTAGTAAGTGTACTGCAATTACAAAAATGAGAAAGCCCAGAAACTCGTCTTCTGCCACAGGCTACTGCGAGGACCTCAGGAGATTGACTATTAAATCTGTTTAACTTGCATATCAATTTGACTTTAATCCCATGAATCTTGTTTAAATATTTAAATAAATCATTAAATAAAAAATATATACTCTAGTAGACAGCCTTGTCACTTGGTAAATAAACGCTGAGTGAAACACAGCTCCTGTTTTTGTCCAGTTCTTTACAGTTGCCATTTATTGAATGTCTTACTTCCTGATTACAGATTATTTTATCCTGGGTTGTATCCATGTTTGAGTAAAACCTGGGTAAAACCCGGGTAAAAGGTATTTAATCCAACCCGGGTTGGGTTAAACCTGCGAACTCTGAGTGGAAGTGAGGATGGAACTTGTAAGAGAAAGGAAGGAAGATGAAAGTGGAAGTGAGGATGGAACCTCGTAAGAGAAAGGAAGATGAAAGTGGAAGTGAGGATGGAACTTCATAAGAGAAAGGAAGATGAAAGTGGAAGTGAGGATGGAACCTCATAAGAGAAAGGAAGATGAAAGTGGAAGTGAGGATGGAACCTCATAAGAGAAAGGAAGATGAAAGTGGAAGCAAGGATGGAACCTCGTAAGACAAAGGAAGATGAAAGTGGAAGTAAGGATGGAACCTCATAAGACAAAGGAAGATGAAAGTGGAAGTGAGGATGGAACCTCATAAGAGAAAGGAAGATGAAAGTGGAAGTGAGGATGGAACCTCATAAGAGAAAGGAAGATGAAAGTGGAAGCAAGGATGGAACCTCATCATAAGAGAAAGGAAGATGAAAGTGGAAGTGAGGATGGAACCTCGTAAGAGAAAGAAAGATGAAAGTGGAAGTGAGGAATGAGCGAGAAAGAGCAAAATGTGCTGTAGAAACAGGAACTAAGGAGAGCTAGGCTTTGAATATTTTTGCCTCACGTGTGCGTGCGTATGTTCTATGTTCATCACAGGGAGCAATAAACATTGGCTTCTACCCATTCATTGCCACATTCCTTCGCTCGACACCCCATGTTTGAACATTGCCTAGGTAAAAGCTGATGCCATTAACTAGTACCGCTGAGGTGTGGCATCAAATACCCCCGAGACATGGCGTCAAATACCCCTGAGGTGTGGCATCAAATACCCTTGAGACATGGCATCAAATACCCCCGAGGTGTGGCATCAAATACCCCTGAGGTGTGGCGTCAAATACCCTGAGATGTGGCATCAAATACCCCTGAGACGTGGCGTGTGGCATCAAATACCCCTGAGGTGTGGCATCAAATACCCCCGAGGTGTGGTATCAAATACCCCTAAGGTGTGGCATCAAATACCCCCGAGACGTGGCGTCGAATACCCCTGAGGTGTGGCATCAAATACCCCTGAGGTGTGGCATCAAATACCCCCGATGTGCGGCATCAAATACCCTGAGACGTGGCATCAAATACCCCTGAGGTGTGGCATCAAATACCCTGAGACGTGGCATCAAATACCCCTGAGGTGTGGCATCAAATACCCCTGATGTGCGGCATCAAATACCCCTGAGGTGTGGCATCAAATACCCCTGAGGTGTATACCAGTAGAGCAGCACAGACCACAATGTCCTTGCTACTACTGCAGGCTCGGGAAGCATGTGACAACCACTCCAGATAGTATACCTACCACTTACACAGTACAATAAAATCTGGAGCACTTACCAAGGAGAGGTCAATCTCACCGAGGCAATCCGCTTTCTGAAGGTAACAAAGAACACAACCCAAATAAAGCAACAACAGCAACAACAACAACACAACAACAACAACACAACAACAACAAGGTGAAGAAATGACAAGAGAGATGGCAGATCACAACAAAAGCTAAACCGATCATAATAAACATCACAATTATGTAGTCTTACACTAACAGGAATCAGACAGAGTGCAGGTGATTCTTAGTTGAAGCCACACCCTTACCAACCCTCTGCTTAACTTACACTCGCGTTCTTGTAGTAGTACATGTGCATCCCCTGGATCTCAAAGTAACGGTGATGCCATCCTCGGAACCGCTTTCCTTTCTTGTGTAAGTAACTCTTCAATAGGATGGGTTCTTCACCTGGACTCACTATCACAATGTCCTGCAAGGGAGCAAGCAGCATTAGAACTAAGGAAGGCAAACCTAGGATATTGGGCAGGAAAACCTAGGATATTGGGCAGGTAAACCTAGGATATTGGGCAGGCAAACCTAGGATATTGGGCAGGCAAACCTAGGATATTGGGCAGGTAAACCTAGGATATTGGGCAGGCAAACCTAGGATATTGGGCAGGTAAACCTAGGATATTGGGCAGGTAAACCTAGGATATTGGGCAGGAAACCTAGGATATTGGGTAGGCAAACCTAGGATATTAGGCAGGTAAACCTAGGATATTCGGTAGGATATTGGGCAGGTAAACCTAGGATATTGGGCAGGCAAACCTAGGATATTGGGCAGGCAAACCTAGGATAATTGGGCAGGTACTATGATCCAGCACATCCTCAGCTTACAGTGACCAATACCAGCTAATTATATTTATAAAGTTCCATATGCTGTCATTTCTAAAAGTAAACCACAGGGCTAAACTTTGAACTTCCCTGAGAGGTTGGGTTTATAGTTGGACTCTAACCTCTGTAGCTTCATCAAATGCACTTGCTTGTTACAATGCAATTAAAATACAGAAACACACTGACTGCTCTTTAAATAGAATGAGCTTCAACCATCAAATGGTATGGTCTTGCAGCTCATAATGTGTTGTCTCCATCAGTTGTGCTACAAATATCTGGAATAGTTATCCATGATATCATATATACAGCTACAGAAACTCCCCAGGAAATATAACACTCCTACTGTGGCTGATCCATTAGCTGCAAGAATAACTCCCTCACTATAGCAATAGCTGATGTGGCTCTCACCTGACCTGCTTGCCAGGTACATCACCTGACAGGTATTTGGATAGTAGTGAGAACAGCTCCCCATTAATTAGTGTGTAACACTCCTGATAGTGCCACACTATTAGTGTGAAGGCTACTGGGAAGTGGTGTTCCTTAATTGGTTTGGCCCCTATAATTGGTTTGACCCCTACAATTGGTTTGACCCCTACAATTGGTTTGACCCCTATAATTGGTTTGACCCCTACAATTAGTTTGACCCCAAATTAGTTTGACCCCAATAATTGTTTGACCCCTAATTCAAACTCGCAGACACCAACCCCTAAAGAGATTAACCTCATTGTACTTTAGGGTTTCATAGCGGCCTAGATGGTGCTTCATCAAAATTAGTTCTGAAAAGCTTCCAAACCTTATATTACTTGGATCTTTAGCGAAAGTAATTTGGCACACAAAAAAAAACTAGATAAAGATATTTTTTTAAAATTTTTTATTTTTATTCATCTTCAAAGATCACTGGGTTTTTTCTTGCTTGCGTACATTCTAGTACCAGACGACTCCAAATGCTCTGACACATTGCAGCAACTCATCTTGCAGAAAAGAGGTATGTGTGAGTAAATCTCGTGATGATGCAATGAAGCAAGCTCACATGGTGTTCATCGTCAGGATTGAGTGGACTGCACATGGTATGTTATTGGGTAGTCATAGTAACAAGATGTGATGTGCTGATGTGTGTGATGTGTGTGGTTGACACAACAGTAAGTTACAAGAAGTGTTCAGAATCCCCAGAGGCCGTGAAGCTCACACTAGTGGAGTAGTCCTCTAACACTTCCATTATACTACACACAAACAATGTTTTCTTGCTTGAAGGTTCCTTTCTCACTAGCTCTTCTGTTTTTAGAGGCGACGTTCCAACTGAAATACTTCAGTCTTGGAAAAGATGGAAGATTTGAAGTATTTTGGTTGAAATGTTGGCACTAAAACAGAAAAGCTGCTCTAGGTCTCAACAAACTAACAGTATATATGATGAATTCCTCGATGAAATTTAAGTCGACTATCGAGAAGTTGATCGTAACCGTAAAGTATTCAATGTCATAATCGCACAAAGAAGGAAAAAACACGCATTGAACTCACAAAGACCACAACCAGTAGGACGATCCTTTACCATTTAAGATCATGTACGCTGGTATTGTACTACCAGTATAACGAAGGGTGTATTTTATTTTAAATGGTAAAGGGTCACCAAACTGGTTGTAGCCGCACAGTCTTGTATTCTTCCTTTACTTTCTTTAGCAGGCCACTCCAAGAGAGTTGTTTGTTTGACTCTCTGTTCTTGTAATGGTATGTAAGAAAGGTGGTAGTGACATGGGAACTGGTCCAAGGAACCTCATTAATTTGGTACTAAACTTTGTTCTTGATATGGTAGCCGAGTCAAAGTTGAATGCACATTAGTTAGGTCGAGCATCTCCTTTCCATTAGAGCCAATGAAAAAAGTGCAGCAGGAGACAACTTATCTGAACACATCGTTGGAACTACATGTAGAAGGTGTTCAGGTAACATCATTGGGACCAGAGGGTGTTCAGGTAACATCATTGGGACCAGAGGGTGTTCAGGTAACATCATTGGGACCAGAGGGTGTTCAGGTAACATCGTTGGACTGGAGGGTGTTTAGGTAACATCATTGGGACCAGAGGGTGTTCAGGTAACATCATTGGGACCAGAGGGTGTTCAGGTAACATCGTTGGACTGGAGGGTGTTTAGGTAACATCATTGGGACCAGAGGGTGTTCAGGTAACATCGTTGGACTGGAGGGTGTTTAGGTAACATCATTGGGACCAGAGGGTGTTCAGGTAACATCATTGGGACCAGAGGGTGTTCAGGTAACATCGTTGGACTGGAGGGTGTTCAGGTAAAATTGTTGGGACCAGAGGGTGTTCAGGTAACATCCTTGGGACCAGAGGGTGTTCAGGTAACATCGTTGGACTGGAGGGTGTTTAGGTAACATCATTGGGACCAGAGGGTGTTCAGGTAACATCATTGGGACCAGAGGGTGTTCAGGTAACATCGTTGGACTGGAGGGTGTTCAGGTAAAATTGTTGGGACCAGAGGGTGTTCAGGTAACATCCTTGGGACCAGAGGGTGTTCAGGTAATTGGATAACTGAATTTCAGCATGGAGGGTCTTCAGCTTGTCCTAAATCGTACAGTCCACTCCCCAACATTGCATTCCACCACCACTCTAGCTAAACTCCGCCCATTCCTCACAATATCACAGATCTTGAGCTTACAGTACACTGATATTAAGTTGTCTTTTGAATAGATCTAGCCGATGTACTCTACTCTGACACAGAGAGAGGAGAACCCCCCAAAACTGCTGGACAAGGTTCCGCGTTAGGCAAAAGGTCTAGTATATATTCATTGTGTACATGCGCAAGGGAACCGCCCACCCCTTACCTATAAAATAGAAAAAGTGTTAAAAAAGTGCACTGAATGTAGCCAACATTTCCATGGGCGGAGCTTCGTGTAACATTCGGCTGACTGGCATGTTCAGTTAAGTGGCCTCCTACTTCATATGTAGCAGTTATATTGACTGCGTGACTCTACGACCTCCATGAGCCAAGGAAATTATAAAAATAACATTGGAAGTTTTGGGGAAATGCTCACCTCTTCTGTGACCAGCGAGTGAAGAACTTATTACCATAAAAGGAAGAAAACAAGACAGTACACCCATGAAGACCAGAACCAGTTGGACGACCCTTTACCAATGCAAATGAGGTCTCTAAGTGGTACCTCCCTTCAACATCCACTTATCATCACTTAAAATATAAACCAAAATATACAATTTTAGTGGTCAATTTTAGTGGTGGACCTAGCGTTAAAATCACGATTTAAAAATCTGTGCAAGGCAAAATTGCTTCCCTTTAATTCCACTCCTCTGAGTTCACTATTATTTAGAGGCCTCCAGTGGGACATGGCAGATGCTTCCCCTTAAAGCACCAACCAGTGCTCCACATATCAGTCCCACTATATGTAAGTATATGGCCCTTAAGCAGCATCCCACCAACCAGTGCTCCACATATCAGTCACACTATATGTAAGTATATGGAGCCCTGTGGGAAATTGTCTTGTTTGGCCTTGTGTTTACTATACTTGTGAAATCAAACAAGTCAACCATTCCTCTCTAAAGTCAGTTCTACTAGCGACTTGACCCATTATTACCTTATATTGTGAGCCACATCTCTCAGCATGTGTCTGCAGCTCAATGCCCACTAGTCATAATAATACCTAATAACATACCTCAGCGTTTCAGGGCATGTTAAGGCTAGAATGAGGACTATTAGCTGACAGCATAATAAATGGTCGAGTTTCTTTGTGACACATGTTAGCTAGTTTGCTTAAGCTTTTCACCTTCTGTGTCATTTCTACATCACCAGGAAGAAGGCCATAGATGTAGGATGAAATATTGGTAAAATAACCATCGCTTTTTAAAAAATGTTGATTAAAAGAGAAACTAAAACAATTTTTGTTGCGTGCTGTGCATAGCCTTTCCTACTGGCAAGAGAGAGAGAGAAGCAGTTATTAGGAATACATGCGATCCTCTGCTGCCAGCAGAACTAGAACATGGTATAGTCACTAATCATTGTTACAAGGCTAACTATTAAGTGCAGCCATAATAAATATTGGTAGTGTCAAGTGTCATGCAAAGTCAATCCAATTATCAAATCTATGGTATTCTGATGTCTGTTATCAAAGTCACCTACAAGCTAGCACTTTGTACACACCTGGCTTCAGAGTGGATATTATGGCACTACATCAATATCCATGCATTATCAACCCTGGCTGTACATGTGCAATGCAGGAAAGGTCTGTTTGCTTTCAGTTAGATGCATTTCCAAATTACACACCCACACACACCAAAAAACTGCTTTTTTACGACTACTTATACTTGGAAGTACTGGCTTTTCACTGCTGTGTAGCTAGTAGCTATCTTACATCGGGCAATTCTTTTACTGACTTACTTCAAGTGTTTGTATAATTGGGCATGCCCAAACCAAATACCTCTGGTGGTACTCTTTGTCACCAGAGCTACTGGATACCAGCAGTTATGCAGCCCAAGGGGCAGGCCCGATACAATATTCACACACAGTTCTATAAACGCTATAGAAGATACTTGTGTTTAGCAATGTATTTTTTGTGTACTACTTAAGTAGGCAGCTAGTCACACTTACTCTTTCAGGAGTATATGCTGTCCGCTGCTTTCTTCCGTTCTCAAGTGGCTGCATTGTTCCATCCTCAGGAGCCTGTATCAATCCAGACGCCATTGCTATCCAACTCTACGTTCGTAAAACAGCTCAAAAGCCTGGGAGATGGGAGAGAGCAGAGACAAAATCTACAAGCGCGAAGAGAAACCTGCTGCTCAGACCTGCACGATTTTATACAAGCCCGGCCCTCAATTTACGCGATATTGTCCATTTGTGCGCACAATGAAATATTGAACATGAGCCGCTGCAGTTTGCCCATGCCAGTGAAGGATGAGTGGGAATAAGAGGAGTGGGACATCAGGGAGGAAAGGTCTGCTCTAGCTCAGCCGTCATTATCCATGAATATCTAGTCCTTTGCTGGTCGTATCCATGAATATCTAGTCCTTTGCCACCAAGAGGCCTTAGTGTATGTTACTACTATGAGGGCTCGCTTAGTTCGCCAAATGAACACGTTTAATTATTGGCACCTTGACAGTTATACACATAGCTCCATATCCAAGCTTTAGAGAGGCCATTTGTATGGAAAATACGATGCCTTTCATGAATCCAGATTGTGAAACCTAGATTGCCTCAGAGAGATAGCTTCTATTGGCTGACTCTTGCAAGCAGTGCCTGTTTGAGCCTGATAGGAACCACTTCAGCTATATTTGTTTCCTTCCTAATTGGTTCATGGTGACCAGAAGAGCGATTTGCCAAGGCCTTGAGAAGCGACCTATGTAGATGTCTGAATAGCTGAACAGGTCTCTCTTTGCAATCACCCATCAAGTGTCAGGATTGTAATAGTCATGTGACCTCATTTTAAAGTCTTGAGCTATTGGCAAGAGAGAGAAGCAAAGAATTGTGGGGGAGGTTTAAAGGACTGTCACTGCATTATTCAGCTAGTGGTAACTCGAGTGTGTAAAGAACATAGCTTCAAGGAATGTTGAGGACCTGTACAGATCCTTGGTCTTGAGAGAGAGAGAGAGTGTGTGTGTATGGTGTATATGTGTGTGGTATGGTTGTATGTGCGTGTGCGCACATGTTTATGGTATGTGTGTGGTGTATGTAATGTGTGTGCTGTGGTGTATGGTGTGTGTGCATGTTTATGGTGTATGTGTGGAATATGTATGTGCATGTGGTCAGAGTGAGGTGTAATCTTTCGGCAGCCTCCCAGATGCCAGATGCATCCCACAATTATTGTGCTATTAACATTTGAGTAGCGATTAATGGACTCGAGACTCTCCAGTCATGTATGATGTTAAACCTTTTTAGTGCATCATGCTGGTGACCTGATCGCTCTGGGATCCAAGCCAGCTGTTGCCAAGCCATCGTCACGCCACTCCGTCCCTGATGGGGAGGATTCTTCAAAGTCTGCTAAACCACCTAGCTTGGTGGCAGCAGGAATCCCTTCCAAGAAGTTTAAACCTGCTCCATCCGGTGATGCGGGGGCGTTATTTTCAGACCCCATCAAAGTCTCTCAAGTCAGTCAGCAGTCTGGAGTATTAGCGAAGCAGGGCCCATCTGGTAAAGCATCTCAGAGCCATTCGCCACAACCCAGTGGGGGAGTGGGAACTCAGCAGATTATTGAAGGTTCGTATGCACTGCATCAACAGCACATTGGGACGAGGCAGGTAGAACTAGGTTGACTATGTAGATGCATGTGCATACATATAAGTTGATGTGTAATCCGACCTGTACTACCATGCTAGTTGGTGCCATGCTAGTTGGTGTGTAGTCCTACCTGTACTGCCATGCTACATAGTTGGTGTGTAGTCCTACCTGTGCTGCCATACTACATAGTTGGTGTGTAGTCCTACCTGTACTGTCATGCTAGTTTGTGTGTAGTCCTACCTGTACTGCCATGCTAGTTGGTGTGTAGTCCTACCTGTACTGCGATGCTAGTTGGTGTGTAGTCCTACCTGTACTGCCATGCTAGTTTGTGTGTAGTCCTACCTGTACTGCCATACTAGTTGGTCTGTAGTTTTACCTGTACTGCCATGCTAGTTGGTGTGTAGTCCTACCTGTACTGCCATGCTAGTTGGTGTGTAGTCCTACCTGTACTGCCATACTAGTTGGTCTGTAGTTTTACCTGTACTGCCATGCTAGTTGGTGTGTAGTCCTACCTGTACTGCCATACTAGTTGGTGTGTAGTCCTACCTGTACTGCCATGCTAGTTGGTGTGTAGTCCTACCTGTACTGCCATGCTAGTTGGTGTGTAGTCCTACCTGTACTGACATGCTAGTTGGTGTGCAGTCCTACTGTACCTGTACCCATACTAGTTGGTCTGTAGTCCTACCTGTACTGTCATACTAGTTGGTGTGTAGTCCTACCTGTACTGCCCTGCTAGTTGGTGTGTAGTCCTACCTGTACTGTCATACTAGTTGGTGTGTAGTCCTACCTGTACTGCCATACTAGTTGGTCTGTAGTTTTACCTGTACTGCCATGCTAGTTGGTGTGTAGTCCTACCTGTACTGCCATACTAGTTGGTGTGTAGTCCTACCTGTACTGCCATGCTAGTTGGTGTGTAGTCCTACCTGTACTGTCATACTAGTTGGTGTGTAGTCCTACCTGTACTGCCTGCTAGTTGGTGTGTAGTCCTACCTGTACTGCCATGCTAGTTGGTGTGTAGTCCTACCTGTACTGCCATGCTAGTTGGTGTGTAGTCCTCCTTGTACTGCCATACTAGTTGGTACATGTACATAGTCCTACCTGTACTGCCATGCTGAGGTTTTGGGGAAGATTATCCTGCAAAGCTGCTTAGACATTGACCTTGTGACTGGTAAACAGCCTAAAATATTTTTTAGTGACATACAGTATACTGGCCCTAGCCCAGGCAATTAGTGAGGGTAGCATAGCTGGGATAGACCTGTGCTGCCATGCTAGTTGGTGTGTGGTTTACCTGTACTGTCATGCATTTCAAGCCATTGTTTTGATCGGAGATAGTAAATATTCTCAGATCTTGGCCAACAGAGAATTCATGGGATAAATGTTTGTGAAATGCACAGCATAAAGTGGAGACCACGCTCTCCTCTAATGCTCTTCACGATACTTATTCATGAATTTAGCAAATATTAAACCCCTCGAAGATATCTCTCTATTCTGTATTAAACCCCTCGAAGATATCCCTCTCTATTCCTTAACCCTTCCCAGGAAAATTATAAAATTCTGCCCTGTGGTATACTTGAACATGTCAATGTTCTCTTAAGATTTTATGTGAGTGGCCGAATATGTACATGTGAGAGAGAGAGCATGTTTGAGCTCCCTTCTCAGTGTAGGCTGAATAGACAAACTATACAAGTCTTCAACAAATGGAGCAGTTCTGTTCAGTTAGGGCCAGACGGCATCTGCTCACCTTTTCATTGCAAACTTGTCATGGTACAAAGAAGCCTGTTCAAAACAAGGAACTGGTGGTAGCAGTGCATGCAATCTGGAGAGTGAGTCAGTGGAGGGCATCAGCACCACCTGCTACTGCTGCTGACTATTTATGTCTGTCAGCGCAGTTCAGACAGGGTTGATAATACTATGTCCTGTATTCCTGTCAGCACAGTTCAGGCAGGGTTGATAATACTATGTCCTGTATGTCTGTCAGCACAGGGTTGATAATACTATGTCCTGTATTCCTGTCAGCACAGTTCAGGCAGGGTTGATAATACTCTGTCCTGTAAGCCTGTCAGCACAGTTCAGGCAGGGTTGATAATACTATGTCCTGTATGTCTGTCAGCACAGTTCAGGCAGGGTTGATAATACTATGTCCTGTATGCCTGTCAGCACAGTTCAGGCAGGGTTGATGTATGTCCTGTATGCCTGTCAGCACAGTTCAAGCAGGGTTGATAATACTATGTCCTGTATGTATGTCAGCACAGTTCAGGCAGGGTTGATAATACTATGTCCTGTATGCCTGTCAGCACAGTTCAGGCAAGGTTGATAATACCATGTCCTGTATGCCTGTCAGCACAGTTCAGGCAGGGTTGATAATACTATGTCCTGTATGCCTGTCAGCACAGTTCAGGCAGGGTTGATAATACTATGTCCTGTAAGCCTGTCAGCACAGTTCAGGCAAGGTTGATAATACTATGTCCTGTATGCCTGTCAGCACAGTTCAGGCAGGGTTGATAATACTATGTCCTGTATGTCTGTCAGCACAGGGTTGATAATACTATGTCCTGTATGCCTGTCAGCACAGTTCAGGCAGGGTTGATAATACTATGTCCTGTATGTCTGTCAGCACAGGGTTGATAATACTATGTCCTGTATGTCTGTCAGCACAGTTCAGGCAGGGTTGATAATACTATGTCCTGTATGCCTGTCAGCACAGTTCAGGCAGGGTTGATAATACTATGTCCTGTATGCCTGTCAGCACAGTTCAGGCAGGGTTGATAATACTATGTCCTGTATGCCTGTCAGCACAGTTCAGGCATGGTTGATAATACTATGTCCTGTATGCCTGTCAGCACAGTTCAGGCAGGGTTGATAATACTATGTCCTGTATGCCTGTCAGCACAGTTCAGGCAGGGTTGATAATACTATGTCCTGTATGTCTGTCAGCGCAGTTCAGGCAGGGTTGATAATACTATGTACTGTATGCCTGTCAGCACAGTTCAGGCAGGGTTGATAATACTATGTCCTGTATGCCTGTCAGCACAGTTCAGGCAAGGTTGATAATACTATGTCCTTATGTCTGTCAGCACAGTTCAGGCAGGGTTGATAATACTATGTCCTGTATGCCTGTCAGAACAGTTCAGGCAAGGTTGATAATACTATGTCCTGTATGCCTGTCAGCACAGTTCAGGCAGGGTTGATAATACTATGTCCTTATGTCTGTCAGCACAGTTCAGGCAGGGTTGATAATACTATGTCCTGTATGCCTGTCAGAACAGTTCAGGCAAGGTTGATAATACTATGTCCTGTATGCCTGTCAGCGCAGTTCAGGCAGGGTTGATAATACTATGTCCTGTATGCCTGTCAGCACAGTTCAGGCAAGGTTGATAATACTCTGTCCTGTATGCCTGTCAGCACAGTTCAGGCAGGGTTGATAATACTATGTCCTGTATGCCTGTCAGCGCAGTTCAGGCAGGGTTGATAATACTATGTCCTGTATTCCTGTCAGCACAGTTCAGGCAGGGTTGATAATACTATGTCCTGTATGTATGTCAGCACAGTTCAGGCAGGGTTGATAATACTATGTCCTGTATGCCTGTCAGCACAGTTCAGGCATGGTTGATAATACTATGTCCTGTATGCCTGTCAGAACAGTTCAGGCAAGGTTGATAATACTATGTCCTGTATGCCTGTCAGCACAGTTCAGGCAGGGTTGATAATACTATGTCCTGTATGCCTGTCAGCGCAGTTCAGGCAGGGTTGATAATACTCTGTCCTGTATGCCTGTCAGCACAGTTCAGGCAGGGTTGATAATACTATGTCCTGTATGCCTGTCAGCGCAGTTCAGGCAGGGTTGATAATACTATGTCCTGTATTCCTGTCAGCACAGTTCAGGCAGGGTTGATAATACTATGTCCTGTATGCCTGTCAGCACAGTTCAGGCAGGGTTGATAATACTATGTCCTGTATGCCTGTCAGCACAGTTCAGGCAGGGTTGATAATACTATGTCCTGTATGCCTGTCAGCACAGTTCAGGCAGGGTTGATAATACTATGTCCTGTATGTCTGTCAGCGCAGTTCAGGCAGGGTTGATAATACTATGTACTGTATGCCTGTCAGCACAGTTCAGGCAGGGTTGATAATACTATGTCCTGTATGCCTGTCAGCACAGTTCAGGCAAGGTTGATAATACTATGTCCTTATGTCTGTCAGCACAGTTCAGGCAGGGTTGATAATACTATGTCCTGTATGCCTGTCAGAACAGTTCAGGCAGGGTTGATAATACTATGTCCTGTATGCCTGTCAGCACAGTTCAGGCAGGGTTGATAATACTATGTCCTTATGTCTGTCAGCACAGTTCAGGCAGGGTTGATAATACTATGTCCTGTATGCCTGTCAGAACAGTTCAGGCAAGGTTGATAATACTATGTCCTGTATGCCTGTCAGCACAGTTCAGGCAGGGTTGATAATACTATGTCCTGTATGCCTGTCAGCGCAGTTCAGGCAGGGTTGATAATACTATGTCCTGTATGCCTGTCAGCACAGTTCAGGCAGGGTTGATAATACTATGTCCTGTATGCCTGTCAGCGCAGTTCAGGCAGGGTTGATAATACTATGTCCTGTATTCCTGTCAGCACAGTTCAGGCAAGGTTGATAATACTATGTCCTGTATGCCTGTCAGCACAGTTCAGGCAGGGTTGATAATACTATGTCCTGTATTCCTGTCAGCACAGTTCAGGCAAGGTTGATAATACTATGTCCTGTATGCCTGTCAGCACAGTTCAGGCAGGGTTGATAATACTATGTCCTGTATGCCTGTCAGCACAGTTCAGGCATGGTTGATAATACTATGTCCTGTATGCCTGTCAGCACAGTTCAGGCAGGGTTGATACTAACATGGCATAGCACGCACCTGGCCAGGCGGACAACAAAGATCTAGACAACCCATTACCATTTAAGGGGGATCTAACGGTGTTTAAATCTGGGGGGAAAGTGTCCACCTTCAAGGTCTCATAACTTCTGAACTGCACCCCCTATGCCAGTAATTTTATGCTCAAAAGATAGCTCTCTCTTAGAGCTTTAAAATAACACAAAAATATTAGGGCTAAGTAAGGTTAGGTAAGGCATACAGTCAGTAGTAGGCTCAAGTAAACCCGTTTTTTTTGGTGGTAGAGCTGCTCTTGGCAGATGTAACTCCACTCTGGAAGGTCCAATTAACAGTTCAAGTGGTTGTGGTTGTCCAGTAGGCTTCAATGGGTGCAATAAAACTTTGATAATTGGCCAGCTAAGTGTCACTCCATTTTTATAGGATTAGTGGTCAGAATTTTTCATGAGGCACACCCATTCATTGCATTATAACTGGACCGTACATTTGTTATTTTTCAAAGTTGAGTTGTATTGCACAGAAGAAAGAAAGGACTTTCACAAGATACCAAAAGTTTGATAAAATAACAGGTAGACGCGCCAAGAGAAATAAAACCACAAATACAAAAATTAAAAAAAGATACAGGACTCAAGTTGAGGTTTGTTTTACAACTTTATTACAAGTGTCCAGACAAACTCTGGACTGTTCTTTCTTTTTTCTCTCTTTAGGTCCTTGACATCATCAGGGTCGATGTCCCGTAATCTGTGCAGGACAGCAGCAGCGGACAAACAACTAGACAGAGCCTCCTTTTCAGAACACCCGCCCAGTATGTTGTGGTCCTGAAAGCTCGGTGCCAAGATAGACTGAACTCTTGAAGGCCGCTTCCTATGCCACAAACCTTTGCAACCATGATGCTCCTGGCATTCATAGACCAATATTCATCTATGCTAGACAAATTGTCACAATTGTCACAAGACAACTAAATTCTCACATCAATTCTCACATCAATCTCTAGGTTCTTCAAGTTTGTCTTGACAGCCAGAGCCCCCCCCCCCTCCCACACACACACACAACACTGTCACAGCCTCCACGAGACTCTGGTTCTTGATCAAGCTGAAGTCTCCAGTGAAGTCAGCTCTCTCAGAACCAGACCCATGGAACTGCTCAGTACAAGCTGAAGTTGATGGAGACGTCCCAGAAGTTGATGGGCATGGAAAGCGCTAGCTTCCTACCACTAGCTGTACACAGGAATTGGTATCTCCTGAGCCGAGAGCCCTTCTTCAGAAGTGGGCGCTTGGTAGGGTTTTCTTGCTGTGGTATTTGGCAACTCTTTCTGGGATCCCCAACGGTGCGTTTCTTATACCTAGCTTGCCTGAACTTCCTCAAGTGCCAGCAGAGCTCGAACTTACTTCATGAAACATTCGTATTTTTGTCAGGAAATGGTCGTCCGAATGAAAAGCGGCTGGCGCCCCCGCGTATATATACCTAGAGACCTGTTGCGACTGCGCAACTATAGCCCGGAAGTATGAGCAATGATGTGGAAAACGTACCAGAAGAATGTGCTTCATTTCGAAGGTTTGAAGTCAAGGGGGTGTGCGGTCGCGAAGTTATGCCGGCTTGAATTCGACCTAGGATCGGGCCCTTCTCTTTGAATAATGTGGCATTGGAATTGTGTGTATAAAAATGGTCATAACTTCATAAGGAAACATCCAAATGCTCTGAAACTTTACAAAGTGAAAGTTTGTGTGTTTAACTGAAGAGTTTAACTAGAGGAAGAGCCAAAAAAATAAATGGGAAAAAAAACACAACTCCGTTAGGTCCCCCTTAAAGTTATGTACACGATATTATGCCGCACATGAGGATGGGAGGATCCTTGTGCCTTGGAGATGTTAGTCACACTTTATTTTAGAGGGTGGGGAATTAGGGGTTTGTGAAATTCTAGAGCGGGGAGAGAGAGAGGGGGGGGGGTTAGATGTGGTAGTTTATCAAGTCAAACTCCTGAATCAAAGTGGGGGCAAATTATATCCAAGAAAAGAGAGTTGTGTGGCAAATGTCCCTTGCTGAAGTATATACTGTACTGCATGTGCTCTTAGTGCCTCTGATGACCATTACCTCGTGTTTTGTATTACAGTTAGGTCCACTGAGCTGGTGTCTGCTATTAGAACAGCCCGCGCAGCTGACAATGATGTCAAAGCTGCGAAGCTACTGGGTGGAGCTTTGAAACAGCTGAAACTGTCTCGTCTCAAGCCAGACACAACTCTCAACTCTGCGCTGGTGACCCTGGTCCGGGAGTTTCCCGCCATGTTTACTGCTCCTGCAGCGATTGAGGGGCTGGTGCAGGTTCTGAAGAGAGAGCCCTCCATCATTTTCAAGGCTAAGAGCAACCCTTCTGTCTATGTGCTGGCTGCACAGCTGCTACTGTTCTCTCTCAAAGATTCCTACGACTGGCCAGAAGTGTTGGCCAAGGTGAGCTGCACACAGAGAGTTGGTGTTCCAACTTTGTATCATCATGCATGTACACACACAACATACACATGTATACATACACATGCAACGTACACATGTATACATAATATATACATGCAACGTACACATGTATACATAATATATACATGCAACGCACACATATATACATAACATACACATGCAACGTCAGGGTTTCATTTAGAAAATTGTCCAAGGGGGGGGGGGGGGGCAACTGGAGGAATCTGGATAGGGGGGGGGCATGATGTCAAGCAATTATCAACAATAAGAATTTTAATAATACTATTTCCAAGGGGGGGATCCAAGTAGGGGCAACCGCCCCCTCCCCTAAATTAAACCCTGAACGTACACATGTATACATAATATACACATACATACTCGCATGCATATATATACATATAGCAAACAACTGTGTTACTCACACACACTCACACACACACACTCACACACACACACACACACACTCACACACACACTGGTTTGGAGCAGACTCAATATCTAGGTCAAATCCTCCTTTATTGCAAAGCATATACTTTTCTGTTGGTTCTAACCTCTCGTGGATGGAGACTTTGAACTTTGTCTCCTTGTTGACGAGTCGGTGTTTCTTCCATTGCTAGTGACTAAACAAATCCGTGGATGGGATTGGATGTCCACACACGACATTCTCTGGGCCCTGCTTTATAACAGTTCAACTATTTGCCATCCCTTCAGCTAGCATGTGCATGCATGTACAGTACATGTATGTATATACATGTACATGTATGTATACCCATCAATCCATATCTATATGAACTTGACCACCTCTGCGCATGGGCATTGCTTGTTGAGCTCCTGCTGGGTATTACATGTTCATTTTCTTGCTGGTAGTGCTTATGTACATGTACATGCACATGTACATGTACATGGTCCTCTCTAACCAACTTCTACGGTATTCAGCTTCAAATATAGTAGGTCTCGAAAAGGTCTTGAATATTTATTGTGTATGTATGTCAGCAATTATGAAGTTGTTGACCTCTGAACCTTCCAGGTCTACATTGAGGATGCTCTTGGAGACCGCGTGTGGGTGGACCTTGACCCCTGCAAAGAACTGGTGGCCAACACGTGCACAGTATTTGGCACCAAGCCCTACAGCTCAGGGTCGTCGAGTGCCAGCGGGGTAGGGATGGGGGGAGGAGCTAAACTAGGGGAGACGGGAAAGGCCAGCGAGAGTAGCGAGGGTGGAGGCGGAGCTGATGTCACAAGTTTCATCAAGGAAGCATCTTTGTCTGCATCTTTGTCTGGGATGGAGACGGCTCCAAGGTACGGCCTTGCTGCAGCCCTTCTTATCTCTGGGCTTTGTGATGTATGCATTAGCTTTAATAACAATGATAATATTATTTGTTTGGAACTTGTGCAGAATTGTAATTTGTACTACTCAAACATCCTGTATGTGTGTGTGTGTGTGTGTGTGTGTGTGTGTGTGTGTGTGTGTGCAGGTACTCCCCCGCCAGCCGCAAGGTTGTGAAGCAGTACGTGGTGCAGGCTATCAATGATCAGCTAGGCCGCCATAATATCCCGGCAGACAATGTCTCGAGGAACCTTTTGAGGCTCTTCACAGCTGCAGTTGGCTTGCCCGAGCTGAGACTGCTGGTGGCTCAGAGGGTGGACTCCTGGATACAGAACCCCAAGGTTCTGACACTTACATGCATGCATACATGCATTCATACATATACATGCATGCATACATATGTACATACACACTGTACATACATACATGCATACATACCATACCAGGTTACTATTTATATCCATCCAATCTACCTGCGATTATTATTGGAAGGATGGTTGCTATTAGAAGGGCAGTCACTATTAGAAGGGCAGTCACTATTAGAAGGGCAGTTACTATTAGAAGGGCAGTTACTATTAGAAGGGCAGTTACTATTAGAAGGGCAGTCACTATTAGAAGGGCAGTCACTATTAGAAGGGCAGTTACTATTAGAAGGGCAGTTACTATTAGAAGGGCAGTCACTATTAGAAGGGCAGTTACTATTAGAAGGGCAGTCACTATTAGAAGGGCAGTCACTATTAGAAGGGCAGTTACTATTAGAAGGGCAGTTACTATTAGAAGGGCAGTCACTATTAGAAGGGCAGTTACTATTAGAAGGGCAGTTACTATTAGAAGGGCAGTTACTATTAGAAGGGCAGTCACTATTAGAAGGGCAGTTACTATTAGAAGGGCAGTCACTATTAGAAGGGCAGTTACTATTAGAAGGGCAGTTACTATTAGAAGGGCAGTCACTATTAGAAGGGCAGTTACTATTAGAAGGGCAGTTACTATTAGAAGGGCAGTTACTATTAGAAGGGCAGTTACTACATGTATTAGAAGGGCAGTTACTACATGTATTAGGAGGGAAGTTACTACATGTATTAGAAGGGAAGTTACTACATGTATTAGAAGGGAAGTTACTACATGTATTAGAAGGGAAGTTACTACATGTATTAGAAGGGAAGTTACTACATGTATTAGAAGGGAAGTTACTACATGTATTAGAAGGGAAGTTACTACATGTATTAGAAGGGAAGTTACTACATGTATTAGAGGGAAGTTACTACATGTATTAGAAGGGAAGTTACTACATGTATTAGAAGGGCAGTTACTACATGTATTAGAAGGGAAGTTACTACATGTATTAGAAGGGAAGTTACTACATGTATTAGAAGGGAAGTTACTACATGTATTAGAAGGGAAGTTACTACATGTATTAGAAGAGAAGTTACTACATGTATTAGAAGGCAAGTTACTACATGTATTAGAAGGGAAGTTACTACATGTATTAGAAGGGAAGTTACTACATGTATTAGAAGGGAAGTTACTACATGTATTAGAAGGGAAGTTACTACATGTATTAGAAGGGAAGTTACTACATGTATTAGAAGGGAAGTTACTACATGTATTAGAAGGGAAGTTACTACATGTATTAGAAGGGAAGTTACTACATGTATTAGAGGGAAGTTACTACATGTATTAGAAGGGAAGTTACTACATGTATTAGAAGGGAAGTTACTACATGTATTAGAAGGGAAGTTACTACATGTATTAGAAGGGAAGTTACTACATGTATTAGAAGGGAAGTCACTACATGTATTAGAAGGGAAGTTACTACATGTATTAGAAGGGAAGTTACTACATGTATTAGAAGGGAAGTTACTACATGTATTAGAGGGAAGTTACTACATGTATTAGAAGGGAAGTTACTACATGTATTAGAAGGGAAGTTACTACATGTATTAGAGGGAAGTTACTACATGTATTAGAAGGGAAGTTACTACATGTATTAGAAGGCAGTTACTACATGTATTAGAAGGGAAGTTACTACATGTATTAGAAGGGAAGTTACTACATGTATTAGAAGAGAAGTTACTACATGTATTAGAAGGGAAGTTACTACATGTATTAGAAGGGAAGTTACTACATGTATTAGAAGGGAAGTTACTACATGTATTAGAAGGGAAGTTACTACATGTATTAGAAGAGAAGTTACTACATGTATTAGAAGGGAAGTTACTACATGTATTAGAAGGGAAGTTACTACATGTATTAGAAGGGAAGTTACTACATGTATTAGAAGGGAAGTTACTACATGTATTAGAAGGGAAGTTACTACATGTATTAGAAGGGAAGTTGCTACATGTATTAGAAGGGAAGTTACTACATGTATTAGAAGGGAAGTTACTACATGTATTAGAAGGGAAGTTACTACATGTATTAGAAGGGAAGTTACTACATGTATTAGAAGGGAAGTTACTACATGTATTAGAAGGGAAGTTGCTACATGTATTAGAAGGGAAGTTACTACATGTATTAGAGGGAAGTTCCTACATGTATTAGAAGGGAAGTTACTACATGTATTAGAAGGGCAGTTACTACATGTATTAGAAGGGAAGTTACTACATGTATTAGAAGGGAAGTTACTACATGTATTAGAAGGGAAGTTACTACATGTATTAGAAGGGAAGTTACTACATGTATTAGAAGGCAGTTACTACATGTATTAGAAGGGAAGTTACTACATGTATTAGAAGGGAAGTTACTACATGTATTAGAAGGCAGTTACTACATGTATTAGAAGGGAAGTTACTACATGTATTAGAAGGGAAGTTACTACATGTATTAGAAGGGAAGTTACTACATGTATTAGAAGGGAAGTTACTACATGTATTAGAAGGGAAGTTACTACATGTATTAGAAGGGAAGTTACTACATGTATTAGAAGGGAAGTTACTACATGTATTAGAAGGGAAGTTACTACATGTATTAGAAGGGAAGTTACTACATGTATTAGAAGGGAAGTTACTACATGTATTAGAAGGGAAGTTACTACATGTATTAGAAGGGAAGTTACTACATGTATTAGAGGGAAGTTACTACATGTATTAGAAGGGAAGTTACTACATGTATTAGAAGGGAAGTTACTACATGTATTAGAAGGGAAGTTACTACATGTATTAGAAGGGAAGTCACTACATGTATTAGAAGGGAAGTTACTACATGTATTAAAGGGAAGTTACTACATGTATTAGAAGGGAAGTTACTACATGTATTAGAAGGGAAGTTACTACATGTATTAGAAGGGAAGTCACTACATGTATTAGAAGGGAAGTTACTACATGTATTAGAAGGGAAGTTACTACATGTATTAGAAGGGAAGTCACTACATGTATTAGAAGGGAAGTTACTACATGTATTAGAAGGGAAGTTACTACATGTATTAGAAGGGAAGTTACTACATGTATTAGAAGGGAAGTTACTACGTGTATTAGAAGGGAAGTTCCTACATGTATTAGAAGGGAAGTTACTACATGTATTAGAAGGGAAGTTACTACATGTATTAGAAGGGAAGTTACTACATGTATTAGAAGGGAAGTTACTACATGTATTAGAAGGGAAGTTACTACATGTATTAGAAGGGCAGTTACTACATGTATTAGGAGGGAAGTTACTACATGTATTAGAAGGGAAGTTACTACATGTATTAGAAGGGAAGTTACTACATGTATTAGAAGGGAAGTTACTACATGTATTAGAAGGGAAGTTACTACATGTATTAGAAGGGCAGTCACTACATGTATTAGAAGGGCAGTTACTACATGTATTAGAAGGGCAGTCACTACATGTATTAGAAGGGCAGTCACTACATGTATTAGAAGGGCAGTTACTACATGTATTAGAAGGGAAGTTACTACATGTATTAGAAAGGAAGTTACTACATGTATTAGAGGGAAGTTACTACATGTATTAGAAGGGAAGTTACTACATGTATTAGAAGGGAAGTTACTACATGTATTAGAAGGGAAGTTACTACATGTATTAGAAGGGAAGTTACTACATGTATTAGAGGGAAGTTACTACATGTATTAGAAGGGAAGTTACTACATGTATTAGAAGGGAAGTTACTACATGTATTAGAAGGGCAGTTACTACATGTATTAGAAGGGAAGTTACTACATGTATTAGAAGGGAAGTTACTACATGTATTAGAAGGGAAGTTACTACATGTATTAGAAGGGAAGTTACTACATGTATTAGAGGGAAGTTACTACATGTATTAGAACGGAAGTTACTACATGTATTAGAGGGGCAGTTACTACATGTATTAGAAGGGAAGTTACTACATGTATTAGAAGGCAGTTACTACATGTATTAGAAGGGCAGTTACTACATGTATTAGAAGGGAAGTTACTACATGTATTAGAAGGGAAGTTACTACATGTATTAGAAGGGAAGTTACTACATGTATTGGAAGGGAAGTTACTACATGTATTAGAAGGGAAGTTACTACATGTATGTATTAGAAGGGAAGTTACTACATGTATTAGAAGGGAAGTTACTACATGTATTAGAAGGGAAGTTACTACATGTATTAGAAGGGAAGTTACTACATGTATTAGAAGGGAAGTTACTACATGTATTAGAAGGCAGTTACTACATGTATTAGAAGGGAAGTTACTACATGTATTAGAAGGGAAGTTACTACATGTATTAGAAGGGAAGTTACTACATGTATTAGAAGGGAAGTTACTACATGTATTAGAAGGGAAGTTACTACATGTATTAGAAGGGAAATTACTACATGTATTAGAACGGAAGTTACTACATGTATTAGAGGGGCAGTTACTACATGTATTAGAAGGGAAGTTACTACATGTATTAGAAGGCAGTTACTACATGTATTAGAAGGGCAGTTACTACATGTATTAGAAGGGAAGTTACTACATGTATTAGAGGGAAGTTCCTACATGTATTAGAAGGGAAGTTACTACATGTATTAGAAGGGCAGTTACTACATGTATTAGAGGGAAGTTACTACATGTATTAGAAGGGAAGTTACTACATGTATTAGAAGGGAAGTTACTACATGTATTAGAAGGGAAGTTACTACATGTATTAGAAGGGAAGTTACTACATGTATTGGAAGGGAAGTTACTACATGTATTAGAAGGGAAGTTACTACATGTATTAGAAGGGAAGTTACTACATGTATTAGAAGGGAAGTTACTACATGTATTAGAAGGGAAGTTACTACATGTATTAGAAGGCAGTTACTACATGTATTAGAAGGGAAGTTACTACATGTATTAGAAGGGAAGTTACTACATGTATTAGAAGGGAAGTTACTACATGTATTAGAAGGGAAGTTACTACATGTATTAGAAGGGAAGTTACTACATGTATTAGAAGGGAAGTTACTACATGTATTAGAAGGGAAGTTACTACATGTATTAGAAGGGAAGTTACTACATGTATTAGAAGGGAAGTTACTACATGTATTAGAAGGGAAGTTACTACATGTATTAGAGGGAAGTTACTACATGTATTAGAAGGGAAGTTACTACATGTATTAGAAGGGAAGTTACTACATGTATTAGAAGGGCAGTTACTACATGTATTAGAAGGGAAGTTACTACATGTATTAGAAGGGAAGTTACTACATGTATTAGAAGGGAAGTTACTACATGTATTAGAAGGGAAGTTACTACATGTATTAGAAGGGAAGTTACTACATGTATTAGAAGGGAAGTTACTACATGTATTAGAAGGGAAGTTACTACATGTATTAGAAGGGAAGTTACTACATGTATTAGAAGGGAAGTTACTACATGTATTAGAGGGAAGTTACTACATGTATTAGAAGGGAAGTTACTACATGTATTAGAAGGGAAGTTACTACATGTATTAGAGGGAAGTTACTACATGTATTAGAAGGGAAGTTACTACATGTATTAGAAGGGAAGTTACTACATGTATTAGAAGGGCAGTTACTACATGTATTAGAAGGGAAGTTACTACATGTATTAGAAGCGAAGTTACTACATGTATTAGAAGGGAAGTTACTACATGTATTAGAAGGGAAGTTACTACATGTATTAGAAGGGAAGTTACTACATGTATTAGAAGGGAAGTTGCTACATGTATTAGAAGGGAAGTTACTACATGTATTAGAAGGGAAGTTACTACATGTATTAGAAGGGAAGTTACTACATGTATTAGAAGGGAAGTTACTACATGTATTAGAAGGGAAGTTACTACATGTATTAGAAGGGAAGTTGCTACATGTATTAGAAGGGAAGTTACTACATGTATTAGAAGGGAAGTTACTACATGTATTAGAAGGGAAGTTACTACATGTATTAGAAGGGAAGTTACTACATGTATTAGAGGGGCAGTTACTACATGTATTAGAAGGGAAGTTACTACATGTATTAGAAGGGAAGTTACTACATGTATTAGAAGGGAAGTTACTACATGTATTAGAAGGGAAGTTACTACATGTATTAGAAGGGAAGTTACTACATGTATTAGAAGGGAAGTTACTACATGTATTAGAAGGGAAGTTACTACATGTATTAGAAGCGAAGTTACTACATGTATTAGAAGGGAAGTTACTACATGTATTAGAAGGGAAGTTACTACATGTATTAGAAGGGAAGTTACTACATGTATTAGAAGGGAAGTTACTACATGTATTAGAAGGCAGTTACTACATGTATTAAAGGGAAGTTACTACATGTATTAGAAGGGAAGTTACTACATGTATTAGAAGGGAAGTTACTACATGTATTAGAAGGGAAGTTACTACATGTATTAGAAGGGAAGTTACTACATGTATTAGAAGGGAAGTTACTACATGTATTAGAAGAGAAGTTACTACATGTATTAGAAGGGAAGTTGCTACATGTATTAGAAGGGAAGTTACTACATGTATTAGAAGGGAAGTTACTACATGTATTAGAAGGGAAGTTACTACATGTATTAGAAGGGAAGTTACTACATGTATTAGAAGGGAAGTTACTACATGTATTAGAAGGGAAGTTGCTACATGTATTAGAAGGGAAGTTACTACATGTATTAGAAGGGAAGTTACTACATGTATTAGAAGGGAAGTTACTACATGTATTAGAAGGGAAGTTACTACATGTATTAGAGGGGCAGTTACTACATGTATTAGAAGGGAAGTTACTACATGTATTAGAAGGGAAGTTACTACATGTATTAGAAGGGAAGTTACTACATGTATTAGAAGGGAAGTTACTACATGTATTAGAAGGGAAGTTACTACATGTATTAGAAGGGAAGTTACTACATGTATTAGAAGGGAAGTTACTACATGTATTAGAAGGGAAGTTACTACATGTATTAGAAGGGAAGTTACTACATGTATTAGAAGGGAAGTTACTACATGTATTAGAAGGGAAGTTACTACATGTATTAGAAGGGAAATTACTACATGTATTAGAACGGAAGTTACTACATGTATTAGAGGGGCAGTTACTACATGTATTAGAAGGGAAGTTACTACATGTATTAGAAGGGAAGTTACTACATGTATTAGAAGGGAAGTTACTACATGTATTGGAAGGGAAGTTACTACATGTATTAGAAGGGAAGTTACTACATGTATTAGAAGGGAAGTTACTACATGTATTAGAAGGGAAGTTACTACATGTATTAGAAGGGAAGTTACTACATGTATTAGAAGGGAAGTTACTACATGTATTAGAAGGGAAGTTACTACATGTATTAGAAGGGAAGTTACTACATGTATTAGAAGGGAAGTTACTACATGTATTAGAAGGGAAGTTACTACATGTATTAGAAGGGAAGTTACTACATGTATTAGAAGGGAAGTTACTACATGTATTAGAAGGGAAGTTACTACATGTATTAGAAGGGAAGTTACTACATGTATTAGAAGGGAAGTTACTACATGTATTAGAAGGGAAGTTACTACATGTATTAGAAGGGAAGTTACTACATGTATTAGAAGGGAAGTTACTACATGTATTAGAAGGGAAGTTACTACATGTATTAGAAGGGAAGTTACTACATGTATTAGAAGGGAAGTTACTACATGTATTAGAAGGGAAGTTACTACATGTATTAGAAGGGAAGTTACTACATGTATTAGAAGGGAAGTTACTACATGTATTAGAAGGCAGTTACTACATGTATTAGAAGGGAAGTTACTACATGTATTAGAAGGGAAGTTACTACATGTATTAGAAGCGAAGTTACTACATGTATTAGAAGGGAAGTTACTACATGTATTAGAAGGGAAGTTACTACATGTATTAGAAGGGAAGTTACTACATGTATTAGAAGGGAAGTTACTACATGTATTAGAAGGGAAGTTACTACATGTATTAGAAGGGAAGTTACTACATGTATTAGAAGGGAAGTTACTACATGTATTAGAAGGGAAGTTACTACATGTATTAGAAGGGAAGTTACTACATGTATTAGAAGGGAAGTTACTACATGTATTAGAAGGGAAGTTGCTACATGTATTAGAAGGGAAGTTACTACATGTATTAGAAGGGAAGTTACTACATGTATTAGAAGGGCAGTTACTACATGTATTAGAAGGGAAGTTACTACATGTATTAGAAGGGAAGTTACTACATGTATTAGAAGGGAAGTCACTACATGTATTAGAAGGGAAGTTACTACATGTATTAGAAGGGAAGTTACTACATGTATTAGAAGGGAAGTTACTACATGTATTAGAAGGGAAGTTACTACATGTATTAGAAGGGAAGTTACTACATGTATTAGAAGGGAAGTTACTACATGTATTAGAAGGGAAGTTACTACATGTATTAGAAGGGAAGTTACTACATGTATTAGAAGGGAAGTTACTACATGTATTAGAAGGGAAGTTACTACATGTATTAGAAGGGAAGTTACTACATGTATTAGAAGGGAAGTTACTACATGTATTAGAAGGGAAGTTACTACATGTATTAGAGGGAAGTTACTACATGTATTAGAAGGGAAGTTACTACATGTATTAGAAGGGAAGTTACTACATGTATTAGAGGGAAGTTACTACATGTATTAGAAGGGAAGTTACTACATGTATTAGAAGGGAAGTTACTACATGTATTAGAAGGGAAGTTACTACATGTATTAGAAGGGAAGTTACTACATGTATTAGAAGGGAAGTTACTACATGTATTAGAAGGGAAGTTACTACATGTATTAGAAGGGCAGTTACTACATGTATTAGAAGCGAAGTTACTACATGTATTAGAAGGGAAGTTACTACATGTATTAGAAGGGCAGTCACTATTAGAAGGGCGGTTACTAGTGATTGCAGGTGTGAAGGAGCTAAAGTGCCTGTTTGGAGGAGGTCTGATAGTTTGGGTGCCCGTGGCTCAATGGTTCACTAACGGCACCAGGAAAGCAGAAATCAAGTGTTCCAGCTCCCAGAATACTTTCCTGAATTTCCCTTCCCGTGTTCAGTTCAGTTTGTAAGCTAATGAGCAATTATTCGGGCGTGTCTTATTCTATTTGCCTCTGGGCTACAATTGGAGGGTGTGGTTCCTAATAGAGGAAATGTGGTACATACATGTATACATACCTACATGCATACATACATGCATACATACATGCATACATGCATGTATACATACACACCTACATGCATACATACATGCATACATGCATCATACATACATGTATACATACACACCTACATGCATACATACATGCATACATGCATCATACATACATGTATACATACACACCTACATGCATACATACATCATGTGCACACATGTACATGCATATATACAGTAGACTCTTATATATCTGAACTTCGGTTATCCGAGTGTTATCCGAATTCAGTTGATTAATAAAACAAGGTAATGATCGACAGTGTGATATTTTTTCCCGTTCGTCTTTTTTTTTTAAGTTGGATAGGGCAGGCTAGAGATCTGCACATAAACATCGCATCAGTTGACTAGGGCCAGCAAAAGTAAAGAGCATTGTTTGTCTAGTGAATCATAGTTAGCAATCCTATCTGAAGGAACCACTTGAGCTGCAGAAGAGCATTGGAAATACAACGATAACGGAGAGTAAAAAAGAATGAAGCCAAACTTTGAGAGTTTGCAAGCACCCATGATGGTCAGGGGGCGAGTTCAAGTCGTAATGCCATGCACCTTGTAAAAGGCGACCAGCTTGGAAGTGCTCTATATCTCTCTGGTTCATTCAGAAACAGGGGCAAGGCACTCCATCAGTGGACAATTGCTAAGAGAGAAGGCTGCAGAATTCCTTGAAAAGTTGCATGAAGGGGAGCTAGTGCACCATTTACTGGCAGTGCAGACTGACTCCTGATGATGGAATATATAGACCATCAAGTGTTTCAGGCAGTATGTTCTGAATCCTCTGAGACATCACTGAAGATCCTTTACCCTCCAATGGATTCCAGGAAACAATTAAACGCCCCAGGCTCTTCAGTCTATGTAAGGTCAGGAATGCATGTTTCTTTGCAATAGGGTAGTGATAGTACACCATTGCTGATCAACACTGTGGTCAAGTTGTCAACTACGAATATAACCACAGATATGAGTCTTATTATAGAGATTATATTGTTTATCACATTTGTTGTTGCATAACACAATTAGCAAGTCAGGAGTGTGGAGGACAATTACTTGATATAAGTCTAGTCCACAAGGTTGTGGTAGGCCTCAAAACAGGTTCCTTCCTCCAATGATCCAATGCAATATATAGAGATGCACTTTGCAATGTTTGCAGATAACTCTGCCTCGTCCCGAACGAGGGGATTATTGTTCTGCCTCTCAACATGCAAACACACCACACAACTACTTTTCCTGGCCCCCTGGCATGGACTGGGGTTCAGTTCCTATTCAGCGATCGAGACGCGCTGGTGTTGTCGTGACCTGTGACGACCAGTTCGCTGCCGTGGGGAGGAGCTTCCAACAGCTCGTTAGCCACTTCTAGTCGAAACTTCAAGAAACCTCGTTTCTTGGTCCTCATGCTCCAGTGGACGAATGCGCGCATAGCTATTGAGTAGTGCACACCCAACCAGGTGCACAAACACCTTCTCCCACCACTTCTGTGTGAATCTAGCGCACAGCTATTGAGTTGTGCACACTTAAGTAGGTTCGAGGACACCTTCCACCACCTCGTGTTCGCCTCCCTATGTTGTAACAGTTTTATAACCGGTCACCTCCTGTGTGCCCTCTCATGCACGTCTGGTAGTCAACAAGACAAGGAGGACAACTGAGTGTCTCCTGTGTACCATCCAATTTCTTCCTCTCCACCTGAGTTGGTGGCGTACCTGGCTGGATAGAGAGGAGAAATTAGGTGTCCACCCTCACTGATGCAAGGATAGGCCGATTTGACTGATAGTCAGGAAGTAAGCTAGGCAGCATGGCAGCCACTGAGGACACAGCTGCTTCACCTCCTAGGACCAGGAAGTAAGCTAGGCAGCATGGCAGCTACTGAGGACACAGCTGCTTTACCTCCTAGGACCAGGAAGTAAGCTAGGCAGCATGGCAGCTACTGAGGACACAGCTGCTTCACCTCCTAGGACCAGGAAGTAAGCTAGGCAGCATGGCAGCCACTGAGGACACAGCTGCTTCACCTCCTAGGACCAGGAAGTAAGCTAGGCAGCATGGCAGCCACTGAGGATACAGCTGCTTCACCTCCTAGGACCAGGAAGTAAGTTAGTCACCATGGCAGCTACTGATGCTTCACCTCCTAGGACCAGGAAGTAAGCTAGGCAGCATGGCAGCCACTGAGGACACAGCTGCTTCACCTCCTAGGACCAGGAAGTAAGCTAGACAGCATGGCAGCCACTGAGGACACAGCTGCTTCACCTCCTAGGACCAGGAAGTAAGCTAGGCAGCATGGCAGCCACTGAGGATACAGCTGCTTCACCTCTAGGACCAGGAAGTAGGTGTTCACCTCTCAAGGCCCTGCAGATAAGAATTGTTAATTGATGATTATTATTAGCAACTATTCAAACACCGCAAGTCAGTATTTTAATAGTTTATAATGACATGCTTTTTTGAGATTCGATTTTTTTCTCTTTATCCTAACTAGGGTATGTCCCGATGCATTTGGATATGCGGCGGGGCTCACACACACACATACATGCGTACATACACATGTTTACGTGATAAAGTCAGCAAGCAATTTTAAAAGGACTCTTGCTGTTTCTGTGTCACATGACAAGTATATTCAGGTGCACACATGTGGCCATCTTAGTTACCCAGCTTAGAAGCACCTAGGTGTAATGCTGCAGATTAGTGGGGAGAGGGTGTGAGGCTAAATAATTTGTGTGAGGGGGTAATTAACTAGAGTTATAATCACCTTCTCGATAATCAACTTCAAATTGTATTCACTTGACGTTTCGACTAGATGCTCTAGCCTTCATCAGGAATACTGAAACTATTTTTTTAAATAATTTTTTTAATATATATTTTTAACATCTGGTGCACGTGCTACTGTAGGTGCGTGTACTGGCACGTGGTGGATAGCTAGCTACCAGGCAGCATATAGCAGGCTCACGCAAGCCTTAGCGTCTCATTATTCCTGATGAAGGCTAGAGCATCTAGTCGAAACGTCGAGTGAATGCATTTCGAAGTTGATTATCGAGAAGATGATTGTAATGTTAGTATGTCAACTGAAAGTTCATTGGGAACTAAAGTGTAGCTTGTACCATATTATTCCATGGGAGGAGGTGGGTGTGGTCTCATCCCATTGGCTATATTCTGTATGTCATTGTATGTCCCAACATTTCTTTCATACACAATACTGGCTAGGGCAGGGCTAGAACTAGGGCTAGAACTAGGGTAAAGGGGTGGAACCAGGGCTAGGAATAGGGCTAGAACTAGGGCTAGGAATTGGGGTAAAGGGGTGGAACCAGGGCTAGGAATTGGGCTAGAACTAGGATAGAACTAGGATTAGTGCTAGAAGGGCTAGAACTACATAGGGCTAGAAGGCTAGGGCTATAGTATAGTGGTAGGATAGAACTAGGATTAGGGCTAGAACTAGGGCTAGAAGGCTAGGGCTATAGTATAGTGCTAGAGATAGAACTAGGATTAGGGCTAGAAGGCTAGGGCTATAGAATAGTGCTAGGACTAGAACTAAGGCTTGAACTAGGCCAGGGATATAGGGCTAGAACTAGGATAGAACTAGGATTAGGGCTAGGGCTATAGTATAGGGCTAGAACTACAGGCTAGAACTAGGATTAGGGCTAGAAGGGCTTGAACTGGGCCAGAATGGCTTGAACTGGGCCAGAAGGGCTAGGGGTATAGTATAGTGCTACCTAGGGCTAGAACAAAGGCTTGAACTAGGCTAGAAGGGCCAGGGATATAGGGCTAGAACTAGGCTAGAACTAGGGCTAGGGATAAGAGCTAGAACTAGGACTGGCTAGAACTAGGAATATAGAGCCAGAACTAGGGCTAGGGATATACATAGGGATAGGAATATGGATATAGAGCCAGAACTATAAGGGCTAGGGATGGGCTAGAACTAGGGCTAGGATTAAGTGGATAACGATGGATTGCCAGTACGCATGAGTGCCGAGATTCTCTGCACCACTGCCTCCCATCATGTTTGCGATAAAACATGGTTCCTGTCTTGTCCGGGCATGTCTGCTACAGCTTCCTAGATTAATACGCATGTTGTTAGAAGGCTCGAGTTGTCCCTTATAATGACCTCTAGCATCTCTGTTTGTTTAGCCTAATAGCTGGCTGTGTTGATAGCCAGCCTGACTAACCGCCCTCCATCCTCTGTGTTGTTCTAGCTCGGAAAGTTGTGTCAGGAGTTGTTGATGACTGTGGCCGTCAACTGCCACTCGCACGGACCGGAGGACATCGAGGTCATTGAGACACTCATCAACATCAGACTCAAGACAAAGCTCTTCTCCAGCCAATTTGTGGTGTGCATCAGGTAAGTGCAAAGCAGAAACATGTCAACAACTAAACAAAATGACTCCTCTCCCAAAACCGCATTGCGTGTGCGCAGCTGCTTAGCAACAAGGAATGTCCTCGTGCAGACACAATAAGTTACGCGGGCAGGGCCCAGCCCCCATGATAAAAATAGGCGCTGTGAGGATTCATCCCATGCCTTGTCACCGTGGGTCTTTGTGTGACCTCATATTATGATAAAACTGTTTCTTTGCGGCACGATGAACCCACTAAACAGATAAGCCCACTTGTCAACTCATTTTGAAGTTGTGCCCTCTGAAAAATGTGACACATCCTCCTCTGATACCCATTCTCATGCCACACCCCTTCTCATGTCACACCCTTCTCGTGTCACACCCCTTCTCATGCCACACCCCTTCTCGTGTCACACCCCTTCTCATGCCACACCCCTTCTCATGCCACACACCCTCCTCATGCCACACCCCTTATCATGCCACACCCACTTCTCAAGCTTCTCATGTCACATCAAGGATTTCATTGGAAAGCCACAATGAACCTTGGTACCTGGCTGATTCACACCCAGGCATCCAAGTCTGCCGGCAATAGCTAAAGGGCATAAAAACGCACAAAGTCGTACCTAGCGAAAATGAATTTAAATTTCTTTTCAGCACATGGTTGATCCCTGGCACATGTGTGGACCAGACATGCACTCCTGTACTGTGAGGAGTGGATCACATGGTTGATACCTGGCACATGTGTGGACCAGATACATGCCCTCCTGTGCTGTGAGGAGTGGATCACATGGTTGATACCTGGCACATGTGTGGACCAGATACATGCCCTCCTGTGCTGTGAGGAGTGGATCACATGGTTGATCCCTGGCACATGTATGGACCAGATACATGCCCTCCTGTGCTGAGTTACAATAGCTCTGGGAACTGTCCACATGGTCAACCATTCACAGCCCAATTTCTGTATGTTGGAGTGACTTTAAGGGTAGAGACATTAATAAGCTAGTCTTACCTTGCGTTGCGCATCTGTGCTTACAGATAACACATCTAAAACTTGGGCCTCCTCAGAAGATGGTTTTTGCATGACAAGATTTGTATTTCTGACCCACTTTGATGGCAGACCTCAAGTGCTTGGTGTAAATTACTCAGGGTACAAGGTTCAGCTTTGTGGGTTTTGCCAATCAATAAATATCAAAATGTGAAAAATCTTTGATGAGACACGAGAGGTGTGGTATATTCTTCATGGGGGTGGAACTTAATAATGACTTGGACTGTGTGTGGGTTCATTAAATCATGAGGAAGTTCCATCAATGTCTGAGAGAGTCTTCTGGAAACTTTTCCGAAAACTACAGTTGGTACATATCAAGACTTCTGCATGGAGTGGCCCACTTATCAAGACTTCTGCATGGAGTGGCCCACTTATCAAGACTTCCACATGGAGTGTCCCACTTATCAAGACTTCTGCATGGAGTGGCCCACTTATCAAGACTTCCACATGGAGTGGCCCACTTATCAAGACTTCTGCATGGAGTGGCCCACTTATCAAAACTTCCACATGGAGTGGCCCACTTATCAAGACTTCTGCATGGAGTGGCCCACTTATCAAGACTTCTGCATGGAGTGGCCCACTTATCAAGACTTCTGCATGGAGTGGCCCACTTATCAAGACTTCCACATGGAGTGTCCCACTTATCAAGACTTCTGCATGGAGTGGCCCACTTATCAAGACTTCCACATGGAGTGGCCCACTTATCAAGACTTCTGCATGGAGTGGCCCACTTATCAAAACTTCCACATGGAGTGGCCCACTTATCAAGACTTCTGCATGGAGTGGCCCACTTATCAAGACTTCCACATGGAGTGGCTCACTTAAGACTTCTGCATGGAGTGGCCCACTTATTGCATGGAGTGGCCCACTTATCAAGACTTCCGCATGGAGTGGCCCACTTATCAAGACTTCTGCATGGAGTGGCCCACTTATCAAGACTTCCACATGGAGTGGTCCACTTACCAAGACTTCTGCATGGAGTGGTCCACTTATCAAGACTTCTGCATGGAGTGGCTCACTTATCAAGACTTCAACATGGAGTGGCCCACTTATCAAGACTTCTGCATGGAGTGGTCCACTTATCAAGACTTCTGCATGGAGTGGCCCACTTATCAAGACTTCTGCATGGAGTGGCCCACTTATCAAGACTTCTGCATGGAGTGGCCCACTTATCAAGACTTCTGCATGGAGTGGCCCACTTATCAAGACTTCTGCATGGAGTGGCCCACTTATCAAGACTTCTGCATGGAGTGGCCCACTTATCAAGACTTCTGCATGGAGTGGCCCACTTATCAAGACTTCTGCATGGAGTGGCCCACTTATCAAGACTTCTGCATGGAGTGGCCCACTTATCAAGACTTCTGCATGGAGTGGCCCACTTATCAAGACTTCTGCATGGAGTGGCCCACTTATCAAGACTTCCACATGGAGTGGCCCACTTATCAAGACTTCCACATGGAGTGGCCCACTTATCAAGACTTGGGCTAGGGCTAGACTTCTGCATGGAGTGGCCCACTTATCAAGACTTTTGCATGGAGTGGCCCACTTATCAAGACTTCCACATGGAGTGGCCCACTTATCAAGACTTCTGCATGGAGTGGCTCACTTATCAAGACTTCTGCATGGAGTGGCCCACTTATCAAGACTTCCGCATGGAGTGGCCCACTTATCAAGACTTCTGCATGGAGTGGCCCACTTATCAAGACTTCCACATGGAGTGGTCCACTTATCAAGACTTCTGCATGGAGTGGCCCACTTATCAAGACTTCTGCATGGAGTGGCCCACTTATCAAGACTTCTGCATGGAGTGGCCCACTTATCAAGACTTCTGCATGGAGTGGCCCACTTATCAAGACTTCCACATGGAGTGGCTCACTTATCAAGACTTCTGCATGGAGTGGCCCACTTATCAAGACTTCTGCATGGAGTGGCCCACTTATCAAGACTTCTGCATGGAGTGGCCCACTTATCAAGACTTCTGCATTGAGTGGCCATCATAATTGATAGTCCAGAATTGAAAGTATACATGATGAAATCTTGACTCAGTTTCAGACACTCTACATTGGGATGTAATCCGTGTGATTCACATGAGTCCACTACACTCAATGTTCAATAGTTCAATAGTTCATAGGTTGCTGACTGATCAGGCTAGAAAGGTGGCAAATTGTTGAACTGTTGCAAGCAGCGCCTTGGGAGTGTCGTACGTGGACATCCCATCTACAAATTTATCTGGCCACGCAATGGAAGAACACTGGTTTTCAAGTGGCAGGAGACTTATGTAGCAAATAGAGGCATTGGCTTTCAAGCAGCAGAAGACTTAGCAAATAGAGGCACTGACTTTCAAGAAGCAAGAGACTTAGCAAATAGAGGCACTGACTTTCAAGAAGCAAGAGACTTAGCAAATAGAGGCACTGGTTTTCAAGAAGCAAGAGACTTAGCAAATAGAGGCACTGGTTTTCAAGAAGCAAGAGACTTAGCAAATAGAGGCACTGGTTTTCAAGAAGCAAGAGACTTAGCAAATAGAGGCACTGGTTTTCAAGCAGCAAGAGACTTAGCAAATAGAGGAATTGGTTTTCAAGCAATAGGAGACTTAGCAAATAGAGGCACTGGATTTCAAGCAGCAAGAGACTTAGCAAATAGAGGCACTGGTTTTCAAGAAGCAAGAGACTTAACTAATAGAAAACACATTTATAAAAAAAATTGAATTATGCCGAGCCAAAATAATAGCAAAAAATGACTGCACTTACAAACTTACTAGCTACACATTCCTTCCTTATTACACCTCTGCTGGTCTAACTTTAGCCCTAGTTTCTTGATGAAATGATGCAACTCCAGCAAGAAAAAATGAAGCCACACTCCATTGGGTGTGTTAGACATGCCGTTTAATAGTTGCATTTCATAGTAATCGATGCTTATTGCGTAACTGTAACTTCCACAAGCTTTGAGCTACACCTCTTTCCAAAAGAATATTGTTGAGTAGATGTACTACTTCTCTCCATCCACAAGTTGCAGCACTGAAGCAACTATGGAGGAGACAAAATAACAAAGATAGGAATGAGCTAGATGAACTACTACAGCTATAGCTATTGCTACACTAGTACTAGTGGCTAGATGAACTACTGCAGCTATAGCTATTGCTACACTAGTACTAGTGCTAGATGAACTACTATAGCTATAGCTATTGCTACACTAGTACTAGTGCTAGATGAACTACTACAGCTATAGCTATTGCTATACTAGTACTAGTGCTAGATGAACTACTACAGCTATAGCTATTGCTACACTAGTACTAGTGCTAGATGAACTACAGCTACAGCTATAGCTATTGCTACACTAGTACTAGTGCTAGATGAACTGCTATAGCTATAGCTATTGCTATACTAGTACTAGTGCTAGATGAACTACTACAGCTATAGCTATTGCTACACTAGTACTAGTGCTAGATGAACTACTGCAGCTATAGCTATTGCTACACTAGTACTAGTGCTAGATGAACTGCTATAGCTATAGCTATTGCTATACTAGTACTAGTGCTAGATGAACTACTACAGCTATAGCTATTGCTACACTAGTACTAGTGCTAGATGAACTACTACAGCTATAGCTATTGCTACACTAGTACTAGTGGCTAGATGAACTACTACAGCTATAGCTATTGCTACACTAATACTAGTGCTAGATGAACTACTACAGCTATAGCTATTGCTACACTAGTACTAGTGCTAGATGAACTGCTATAGCTATAGCTATTGCTATACTAGTACTAGTGCTAGATGAACTACTACAGCTATAGCTATTGCTACACTAATACTAGTGCTAGATGAACTACTACAGCTATAGCTATTGCTACTAGTACTAGTGCTAGATGAACTACTACAGCTATAGCTATTGCTACACTAGTACTAGTGCTAGATGAACTACTACAGCTATAGCTATTGCTACACTAGTACTAGTGCTAGATGAACTACTACAGCTATAGCTATTGCTACACTAGTACTAGTGCTAGATGAACTACTACAGCTATAGCTATTGCTACACAAGTACTAGTGCTAGATGAACTACTACAGCTATAGCTATTGCTACACTAGTACTAGTGCTAGATGAACTACTACAGCTATAGCTATTGCTACACTAGTACTAGTGCTAGATGAACTACTACAACTATAGCTATTGCTATACTAGTACTAGTGGCTAGATGAACTACTACAACTATAGCTATTGCTACACTAGTACTAGTGCTAGATGAACTACTGCAGCTATAGCTATTGCTACACTAGTACTAGTGCTAGATGAACTACTATAGCTATAGCTATTGCTACACTAGTACTAGTGCTAGATGAACTACTACAGCTATAGCTATTGCTACACTAGTACTAGTGCTAGATGAACTACTACAGCTATAGCTATTGCTACACTAGTACTAGTGCTAGATGAACTACTGCAGCTATAGCTATTGCTACACTAGTACTAGTGCTAGATGACTACTACAGCTATAGCTATTACTACACAAGTACTAGTGCTAGATGAACTACTACAGCTATAGCTATTGCTACACTAGTACTAGTGCTAGATGAACTACTACAGCTATAGCTATTGCTACACTAGTACTAGTGCTAGATGAACTACTACAGCTATAGCTATTGCTACACTAGTACTAGTGCTAGATGAACTACTACAGCTATAGCTATTGCTACACTAGTACTAGTGCTAGATGAACTACTATAGCTATAGCTATTGCTATACTAGTACTAGTGCTAGATGAACTACTATAGCTATAGCTATTGCTACACTAGTACTAGTGCTAGATGAACTACTATAGCTATAGCTATTGCTACTAGTACTAGTGCTAGATGAACTACTACAGCTATAGCTATTGCTACTAGTACTAGTGCTAGATGAACTACTACAGCTATAGCTATTGCTACACTAGTACTAGTGCTAGATGAACTACTACAGCTATAGCTATTGCTACACTAGTACTAGTGCTAGATGAACTACTACAGCTATAGCTATTGCTACACTAGTACTAGTGCTAGATGAACTACTACAGCTATAGCTATTGCTACACTAGTACTAGTGCTAGATGAACTACTACAGCTATAGCTATTGCTACACTAGTACTAGTGCTAGATGAACTACTACAGCTATAGCTATTACTACACTAGTACTAGTGCTAGATGAACTACTACAGCTATAGCTATTGCTACACTAGTACTAGTGCTAGATGAACTACTGCAGCTATAGCTATTGCTACACTAGTACTAGTGGCTAGATGAACTACTACAGCTATAGCTATTGCTACACTAGTACTAGTGCTAGATGAACTACTACAGCTATAGCTATTG